>OZ017742.1:251437414-251597414 GCA_963969285.1 Odontomyia ornata | reverse complement strand
GTGAAGTGTTGATAACTAGGAAGTTTCCTATTCATAAATTGATGGGAATAAATTAGACGAATAATTGGGGGGGTTAAGAGGATGTTGATGGGGCAAGAGATGTCGAGTATTAAAAGGAAGTGTAATTTGTTGCCCTTGGCAGGATACCATAGGAAATTTCCCAGAGGTGAAGGAAAATATTGCTTTGTGATTATTTAAATTGGTAGGCAAATATTTACTCATTCGCAGGACAAAATGAGTTCAGCAAAGATCAAAGGCACTGATTTAAATAACGATTGTTCATTGCCTCCCTATTTTAAATCGCAATTTTGTAGCTTTTAAATTTGTTGAAGCCAATTTGTCTTCTACAATTTACAAATCCTTCTTATTTTCTGATTATTTGCTGACGATTTTGTACTCCATAACTTATCCTTGAAGAGGGAAGCTTGAAACTGTATCAAATAGTCATGTAATCACTAAACAATTATTTGGTAAATTAAGTTTTGGAAAGTTTTCTTCTGGTAAATTTCCAAACCATACTATAAGCGGTTATAAGGAGATAAAAGCTAAAAAGCAAAGCTCGATATATTGTGCTAAGAGTAAGTGAAAGAGGAGGTAAAGATTTTTGTTATAAGAAAACAGAATGCGCTGGAAGCAGTTGAATAAAGAGTTGCTTAATTAATTAATTGGCTAAGGGTTTCTAGGTAACCGAGGATGTGCTCTATATTCGGGTCCTAGATAGCATTCTTGCAAAGGATACGTTTGCTTCCTTCGTACACTCTTTTCTGTTATTTTCCATTTCACCACATTTATAGCATAGGGGATTCATGTCAAGTCCTTTGCGTATGCAAAGTATTTGTGTGGTGTGACACTTAAAGTATTGAAGAGGTACTGCGCTTTTCCGTATCTTGCAGATGACTCACTGGTTTCTTACGTTGGCCTTTTCAGGAATTGCTCGGCATCCGTTTCAGTCACGTTTTCTCGTATCGGCCTCACTTTGATCCTGCCCACACTAGGGAGCTCCTATTTGGTGGCCTCTTCTGCCTAGGCCAGGTCCGTGGCACAGTTATTGTTTTTATAATTGCCATTGGCTCAAGCGAGGCTGCAGTTGCTCTCTTGATAAGAACTTCCTTTACTGTGTTGGAAAATGCTTCTTTATTATCGGCACTTGCTCTAAACCCGACCAGACCAGTATGTGGCTCGGGTTGATCGTACTATTTCAGTAGCTGTGTGAGTATCTTCAAGCCTTACACTTCCTCTAATATCCCGAAATAATTCTGCGTAGGACTGGCCATCTTAGTGTTTTACGAGTATTGCCTGCTGTCGGGGTCTTCATCGTGGCTTTTTCTCCCCTGCCTTGCTTCAGGTCTTCCTTCATGCTAGGCGTCTAGGCGAGGTTTTTTCTAAAGTTTTTCGAGGGAGTATCTTTGCAACCTTCTTTACTTCTTCTGTCAACATTGTCCGGAACCCCTGGTCTAGTATTCAAGCCTATAAAATGCCGTCTTTTTTCTACTTTTATCCCGATCTCCTTTGATTGAACTCGACCCCATTCTTTTATTGGAGTAGGATAGTAGAGCTATCTGCACGTGCCTTTTACGTTTAACCCTCAGCGTTTCTTGAGTTTTCTGCTCTTTTTTACCTTCTGGTCCTCTTTATCGTTCAACTAGCTCCTCCAGTTATGCCCAATGCAATCTTCTATACTTCCAGGGGTCAATTTTTTACATTTTTGCTGATTTTTGGCGTTTCGCATGCTGATTTTATTCTTTTTAGAACGTCTAGGAATAGCCTTTTTTCTTAGTGGCAGTGGGTGGTAATTGTACTTTTTGCCCTCTTTTCTTTGGTGAGATTCCTGGTTTCTATTTTCAAGTACAGTAAGTCAGCCATATTTTCGGCGGTGGTAATGAAATGGCCACTCCATTCTTTTTATGTCGTGATCACTTCAATATCGTTCATTGATATTTTTTGGCACCTAAGATCCTTGCTTCGGCTACTTCGATAGCAGTCGCGGCACAAACCATCGAATTTTCGATGTTCTTATATTTTCCCGCACCGCACGAAAATTTGAAGTATCCGGCAGAGTTTCTCGCTCTTCCTTTGTAGGACGCTCTGGTGTTTGCATCATGTTTTTACTGCTGCGCCTGAATGCCGCAGGATATTCAGTGCGGATAAAGCTGTCCACTAACCTCCATTTCTCATCAGTCTTTTTTTTTCATTGTATTCGTCATCGTACTTTCATGATTGGTACCATTCTCAACATACTGTTAACAACAATTTTTTATATTTTTGCTCTATTTTTAGAGTTTTTAGTTGAAATTAGTCCACATTGATTGGATTCCCCCTCGGCGCCGCTATCTCCGTTCATGTATGTAGTCTTCTTTTAAGTCTCATGGCTATCTTTGCAGAGCAGGAAGGCCATGTGTGGGTTAGCACAAGCCCTTACAGATACAAAAGCTCAGAGCCAGACCAGAACTTATTGGGAATCCATCTCAACCAAACCTACACCATCAACCCAATATTGCGAACTTCAAACGTACACTGAGACTTGTTTAACCTGAAAGGAGACGGTATAATAGTTAAATTATAACTGCTCACGGATAAGTGTCACCTTGGCGCTACCATGCAAAGCAACTAGGTCCAAACCTTCATATCCGCTGGTCCAAAGTTTCAATTCCAATTCGGTGCCTAAAGCTTAATCCAGATTCAGTCAGGGTCATTACCTGTTATCCCAGAAGGAATCTCACGGTTACCTGCATTTCCTCGGGACCGTGGGGGTTGCAATCCTTAAAGAATACAAGCCTCTAAGAGCATTCGATTTGACCTTGGACACTTTCATGATGCAATCAATGTCCCCGATATCTAGTGCTGATATTGGCTTGAGCGAGGTTATAGTAATGCTCCTTCTACGGCCTTTTTTGACTGCAGCATAAAAAGAGTTCCCACTTGTTGCTCCTACCAGGAGACCGCCAGATTGGATGAGCCGCACTGCTTTAATGGTAGTTTTTACCTCACTTGGTTTAACCGCTCTTTTTATCTCTAACTTGACAAGTAGGGCCTACTTGAGAATCTGGTCAGACTGGTTGTTCCTCCACATTTTGCTTCCTGAAGAGACTGCTGGTCTTCAACATTTCGTAGAAGTTTTTTTGGCTTCTTGTTGGGGCTTTGTAAAACAAATTCTACGTTATTCGGTCTGCCTGTTTGTCTATCCTTCGATTCTAATAAGTTTCCTCAGAAACTATAGCAGCTAGAAAGCACTAACTTTGTAGAAAGGTCAGAAGTGGTAGTCTTTCAAAAGTATATGTCTATTTCAAAAATGTTTAAGGGGAGCACCCCCCCAAACCATGTGTTCCTTAAACAATTTTTTTTATCAAAGATAGTCGATTGGGGTATCAAATAAGTTTTCGGCTGGAGCTTTTAGAATCTGATTCAAAAAAGTTATTCTATGCTGCAGTGGGGCCAGGAATAAACACCTTTGATTAGACACTTTTGAGCCAGAAAATCTGAAAATGAACACAAGGGCAATATATACCTAAGAAATTAAAATTCACTCAACTTTGTTAATAATAGTATGATTTGTAAATTTTTTTCGTTGTCCTCCATAAAATCAGAACAGTACCCTTAAACTAAAAGAGTTTTACAAACCCTACTAAAATCGCAACCTATCTGTCCGTCTGTATGTCTGTCCATCGGTCTATCTATCCGTCTGTCCGTCCGTCCGTCCGTGTGTCACTGCAATTTATCTCGCAAACAACATAAGCTAGAAATATAATATTTCGTAAGTAGGCGTAAGGTAGTGATCTCTTGCAAATTTAATTATAAAAAAATGTTTAAACGTGCTTAAAGGGGGTTTCTCCATATAGAGGAGTGGCATCTGGAAAAAAAATGTAGGCAATATTGGTATCAAATGAAAGGTCTTGGTGAGAGCTTTTCAAATAGTTCTCAGCTTTGCTTCATTTGGTTAATTGCGAGTGCACACGTTTGACCTTTAAAATTTGAAAAAAAAAAAAATGTAGAGGTATGTTGTTAAGAGTACAAGGGCAACAAATAATACCTCAAAATTCGAAATCCGATCAACTTTATACATTTTATAAATTTAACGTTGTCGCCTATAAAATCGAAGGAAGCTGCAATTTAAGTTTTCTAATAGAAGTTGTACATGTCCTAAAAAATTCATACATATCGAACCATAAACAGGTAAGTTACAGCCCATTGAATATTTAACAAATACAACAACATTTACACGTAGTACATGGAAGATGTGCGCTTGCAACCGACCTAAACACTACAAATATAAAGGAATTTTGATAAAAAATATCAGAAATGGTTTGGGATATTGATGTGTTTTCATGAATATTCAAGCAATGGGGATAAAACAATCGAAACACAATGGCAGTGAATTAAAACACATAATAACTAGGAATTAGTTCTTCGAACTCAATTCATAGAATCTGTATATTGATCAAGTTTTGATATCTAGCAGATATTGTTTGAATTATTAATTGGTTCACAAAACCCTTCTGGCAGGAGCACTCTCTAGTTACTTCAACTTGATAGTATTGCAGCCCCTTTTGGACCTTTGCTGGAGGAAGTTAGATTATCTCATTATCTTGTTCGAATGTATTGGCACTCGGCAAAGTGATACGGTCAGTACCACGCTTTGGCCATTGATTTTTTCACCCAGCTGCATAACAGTTTTTTTTTAAACCAGTATGAATCATAACCGAATGAGCTTATAGTCCGTCCGAAGAATCACTCGAAACAAATTTTGTTCTCACCGACGGGGCTCGAACCAGGGACCTTCAGCTTACACAGCGAGTACTCTAACTGTACACTATGTGGACCACATATAAAGTTCTGATATTCACAAACGTTCACGGGAGTCATATCAAGTGAGTTATGGCCGTTTCAGTTGTGCCGAATTAAAATAACAATAACACGTAGATGGTCCCGAGCTTTGCTTTGGTATTCCAGCCAAATTAGTCCGTCTTACGTAAATGACAATGACTTCGGCGACCTACCAAGCCCGCATTAATAACCAATGCACCAATGCCTTCGACATAAATATCGGATTAAAGCAGGGAGATGGACTGGCCCCATTGCTCTTCAATTTAGCTCTGGAGTACGTCATATGGAAGCTACCTGCCGTAAACGAGGTACATTATCATGCAAGTCAAGCCAAGTATGTGCCTATGCGGAAGACATAAATATCCTGTTACGGTTATTACCAACTGCCAAACATCTTTTCCTGAAACTCGACAGCGAAGCAAAACTAGTAGGGCTACAAATCAATGAAAATAAAACAAAGCTCATGACGAGGGAAAATACCTCAAATACACAAAATATCACACTTAGCGAATACAGTATGGAAAATGTGGGCAAATTTGTGTATTTAGGCACCAAAATAACGAAAACGGGCAATGAAGCAGACGAAATACGTCGATAAATACTGCTTGCAAATAAAATATTTTATTCAGTTTTGACAATCTTGAAGATCAGCTCTATACTCAGGAAAACAAAACTCCAAGTATACAAATCTGTGATAAGACTTGTGTTATGTTAAGGATGTGAAACATGGGCCCTTATCCAAGCATCCACAAATATGTCGAGTGCCTTTGAGCGACGGGTCCTGAGGCGAATAATTCGAGTGAAGCTAGACGGGGACCAATGGCGATTCCAATACAAGCATGACCTGTATGAAATTTTTGACGAACCGGATGTCTCAATGATTGTAAGGTTGCGGAAGCTGCAATGGGCTAGGACAACGGATACCCAAAAAGGTACTCGTTGGGAGAACTGAAGGCCATGGACCAGTGGAGAAACCGTAAAAACGCTGATCTGACTCAGTTGACGAAGACAGTTCATCACTGCTTGCATTTCGAAATTGGAGGACGTGGCCAATGGACCGTGGCAGTTGGAGGCAGTATTTGCAGGAAGTGAAGGCCCATGCTAAGAAGAAGAACACTTATTGATGGTTGATACAAATTTTAAATCGACCTATACACGTTTATTTTCTTCTTTCTAATCCAGGCTCGATGCTTTGGAGGACACTATTTGAACACCTAGAGTCACGTGTTTATCGAAGGTGACATTAACGCAATGTAGTAATCGAGCAGTTACTTAAGCCAAATGCTCGACAACCGGCATAACACTATTCCAAAATTTCAATTGCAGATTTGAAAAATTTAACTACTCAAAGTTAAATTTTTGTAAATTATAAAATTTAGAAAAAAAATTTCTTTTAAAATTTTTGATTATGAATATAGAATTGTATTGTTTTTTTTTATATATTAAACGTACCTTTTTCTTTGCATTGATATTCTTCTAAGATTTATCTTTTTATTATGATTTAAACTTTTCTTTATATAGTTATTTTTTTTATTGACTTAATAACTCAAATCTGCAATTGAAAGCTTTGACATGAGAACACTGATATAATGCTTCCTATCCATGTATTGTATTGCCAAATGCAATCTAACTTGGCTGAAATAGAGGCTCGCCCCAATTTACCGTTGCGGCATAGGGATGATGCTGAGATTGGGACAGATCGAAGAGTTGCTTGGCAGAAGCGGTGGCGCGACCGAATTCAGTTTCGGTTTGGGTAGAGAAACCGGCGTCGCCGGAAGTGCATGCAGTACAAGATACGAGTGAAACGTTCCGAAAACAACTATAAATCGCTGAATAGAGCTGAAAGGAAGAGTTTTCCAGTAGGGTTGTGTGCGCCGGAAAAGCAGAAAGAAGCGGAGATTTGTACAAATTTGGTGGAAAGGTGTGAAAAGATTTCCGGTTTGTCGCCGAGCGTAAGTTTACAGCCGAGTGGCTCAGTGGAGTACAGGGAAAACTCGACCGAGTACTGTCACTAGCGTTAGTGCCAGTGGAAGGTTGTGTACGGGTAACTTAAATCACTTTGGCGCCCGAGAACTAATCGGATGGATGGGATTCATGTTTTGGTGTGCGCCATTCACTGTCCGAGTACAAAAGCTTCGATCAATGTGTGTCAATCTTCAATGGCAACAAAATAAAAGTGGCTGATTTGGTTTGCGTTGATGAGCTCAGCAATTAGCACCATAATGTTCAATTTAGCTTCTAACGGCAATCATTTAAGCAGAGATTCCGCAGATATTACGCAATATTTATTAGCTCGCCATTTTAGGGGGTCTTATACATTATAGTACGAGTAGAATGTTAATGGAAATAAACATTATTTTTACCAGTACGATTTGCTGAAAATTCGTAAAAGTGACCTATTTTAAATTTAGTTAAATATTCAGGTGACCGTAAAGAAACTCTTGATCTGATGAAGTTATTTAGTAAATAGTTTTGTAATTTTTTTAAAGAGTCTGAAATCGACATCTGTGCCATCATCCACATCATCTGCGGGCATTGTTTGTTGCATTTACATTTTTTATATATTTCTTATTGGTTCTGTTGGGTAATTTTTTATACATATATTCCTTTTAAATATAATCCAACGAAACAATGGATATAAAATCCTTCAAATATTGGGTGTCGTGCATTTGCTCTTAATAATAATGAAATGAAAATATTAAACACAGAAAACTTTGCATCACGTCAAATGGAGTAAACTATTTATCTTTCTTATTTATTTTTGTTGATCAATTTTCCCTAATTTTTACGATCATTGCACATATTTTAATTTATCATGTGAACTGAAATAGCCATAAGACAAGAAATCAAAAAGGAAAATATTACAGATGGAAAATATAAGAAATGTCTGATTAAACAGCACACTGGGTCTTTCCATTTATCGAAAACCTGGCCAGGTATGGGTTGGACCCTTCAATAAAATGAGCTAGCCATCGGGTGAACTCACCCCATTTTATATGTTTACAGGTGCTCTTGCAGAGTAAGGTGGCCCTCTGCTCGCATGCCTATTTATGGCATAGGGTCATATAATTCCCTCACATCATACTATGACATAAATTTGCCACGTTTATATTTTTCATTTAAGTCCGTCTGTGTTCTCCAGGCCCAGATTGTTACTGGCTTAAAGCAATCTCCACCTTTAGCGCGTTACCTCAGCCTCGACACCGGTCAATTCGCGTTAGATCCTTTCAGTTCGTGAATGCGAAATTTTTTTGTGGTGAGGAAAAGAACCTGCCTCACGATACCACAATGCTAGCCTGCCAGCGCATTCACGCAACCTCAGATGACGCCAATCTTGACAAAACCCACCACCTTCTTTAGCTGAGGCAGCAGATCATCGCTGCATTCCTTTACGTACATTTTATGTAACCACTATTCGCTTCAACAAGAGAAACTGAATGGGGCATGTCCAAATTAGATCCAAGAGGCAAACATATCCCAAACTGGACTCTTTTTACTGAACACAGGCCATATCCCTACTTTTCGTCGACCGGACTGCACTGGAACCATTTTGAACGTGCTATTTGTTTCGAAGTCCCTTGTACCAAATGTTTAAAAATTAGAGAGTTCTAGAAAACCACTCTACCAGTGATCGCCAATGCACAGCATTAGAGATCCATGGCGGTACTTTTCGATTCCCATGTGGCCAGCCTTCCTGGCTCTGGTGAAACATTGAATGATCTGCAGAAGTGTTACTGGCATGATCGTCAAGAACAGAAGTTTCATCGGGGAACAGGGGACTAGCAGCTAAAAAGTTAGTAAGCTCCACAACGAGAACCATTACATCTACCTGAAAGTCTTCTATACCATGCTAAAAACCCCGACATACCAATCCTCCAGTGAACTGGTGGTCCTCTGAAATTGATGAAAAGCAAAGAGGTGTGACGTGCTCCGACGATAGACTTAGCGAGAATGGTCCCAGGAAGATGCAAGCTTCAAATTAATAGGTTATAAGCTAGCTAGAAAATACTTCCGCAAACAAAACCATTAGCAGTTAGGTTAGCCGCTAGAAATACTAGTAGACGACGTGAGCCAGGACCCATGGGAATTACGCTACAAGCTAGTCCAGCGGAAGCACGGTGACCAAACATTACACTGCTGACACAATGCAGAAAAGATGGAGAAAATCGTGTGGCCCTATAACAGTCTATATTAAGGCCATCCATGAGGAAACACCAGCGGAATTCCACTTTACACAAAGATGAAAGTGGAAGAAGCAGTGTTGTCTTTGAGGAAAAGAAAGGCTTCAAGACTAGAAGGAATTTTAGCAGAGGTACAACAGATTATATACCTTTTCTGCCCTGACTTGCTATTCAGTATGTTCAATATTTGTTGCGTGAAGGGGTATCCCCGGAGTGCCGAAATGCGGCAAGGCTTGTATTGGTTACAAAAGCAAGCCAAATATAGAGTCGCTTTCTTCATACTGCATGCCGAGGGAAGATTCTAGTCTTTTGTTGTCATGAGCAGCATTTTCATTCCAAAACTCGAATCGCTAAGTATTCCATGACGGCAGTCAAATAATTTAGAGCACCAGAACCAACGCGCTCACCATAGTTGCCCGTCTTCAAAAGCCGATGGATACGGCCAACTGGAAACTGTGATCCTGCACAATTTGAACGGGGTTTCAACTTGACCATGACTTTTTTGCCATTAATTTCTCTATTCTTTTTACTCTGATAAAGTTTTCGTAGCCCCCGCCGTCACTTTATGATTTTTTTTTTACAAATCATCAAGTAGGGCAGCTAGTCTACCAATTGCAACTACTTATCTGTTACCAAAGTCGTTTAAAATTGATTTGAGGTGAATGCATCATATATGATAATGATATATGTATTCTATAACTAGCTTTTATAGGAACTGTAAAATACAACCTATATAAACTTCGTCACACAATTCATTGGCTTCACTTATTCCATGTATCCCTATTACTAGCTTAGATAGTTTATTGCCAAACAATACACTCACCCTATATTTATCATTGCATCTCAGCATGAAAACGACCTAAAAGGCGTTCATGCATAATTCAGTGGACGTAGCGTTATACAACTCTTCACTCGAACAAGTATTATGCCATATGTCTGTTCCTGCAATTCCTCTCGTACCACAAAGGAATGCTGTCACAATGACATTTGTCATTCGGACGGTAAAATTTACCTATCTCACGACGGTGTACATCCAGCTTACGTTCCCTTGTATGCGTGAACAATCCAACGCTTGGTGAATTTTGCTTCACATTGAAGCAATCGGAGAAGTCATAAGCGCCATCCAGCATTCCGCGGTGCCCATCAATTCCCCTCGAAGGATCATCCTGCTATTTACTCTTGACGTTAGAAATGCTTTCAATTACCCCAGATAGGTGAATATCGAGGAAACTCTTGAAAGTCGTTTCCAAGTGCCGCAATACCATATGCAAAGCTTGAGGGACAGCCTACCCAAGGATACGAAGAAAGGGAATCGAAGCATGACTACTACATCAAGTGTCTCTCAGAGCTCCACCCTTGGTACAAATTTGAGAAACATCTCGAATGACCGTCTACTGAGGCTTGAGATGCTGGATAGGTTACGTTTGATCAGCTTCGCAAATGATGTAGCAGCATTAGTCGCAAGACGCACTGTCAAAATTGTGCTATTCAGATTAGGTATCTACGCTGATGCGACGAGTGAGAGACTAGATGACTGCTCACGGGTTCAGTCTTGAACTGAAGAGAACCAAAGTGGTCAGAATAACTAAAGAAAAAGCCCCCAGGGTAAGGACTATCGGTATCGCAGAAACACTGGTCGAGTCAAAACAAGCACTGAAATAACTGGGAGTATTGATAGACTCAAAAATGAGTTTCTCCGCACTAATTGGAGCAAAAGCCGAAAGGGGGACATTACTTGTAGTGACACTTACTCGAATAATGTCCAATATAGGGCGACCTGTTTTGTCAAAGGGACGACTCCCAAGGAGCGCTGTACAATTTGTCCAATTCTAAGGGTTAAAACTATGGAGCGATGCTCTATATACGAGCAAGAAGTTGCACAGAAAACAGTTGGCATATGTCTAGCGGAGGTATTGGTGATTACAAATTCGATGCCCATTGGGCTCCTTGTTAGAGAGTAAAGGAGCTTATATCTACGTAGAAGGAAGATCGACTGAGAGGTGGTTGCTACAAAGGAGAGAAAGCGCTGTCTTAGTGACTGGCAACAGTTCTGGGAGAGCGATACCATGTGAAGATTGACTGATCTCCTGATACCTAACATGAGGCTGTGGCTCAAGCAAGTGCACGGTGAGACTGATTAATATCAAACCTAGCTCTTGAGATGTCATGGATGTTTCCAGTCTTACCTGCCTAAGATCGACAAGTCGCGGTCTCCGGACTACATCTTTTGCAGAGAAGTGGTGGATAATGCCTGCCCCACGCTTTTTGTCTGAAGAAGTTCGAAAAGGCTGCACAATGGTCTCTGCAGCGGAATTGGGGAGCACCCTTCGAAGACTGTTGTCGGAAAGATGCCTATTTCAGTTGACAAATAGAGCTGGGCAATGGTAAAAAAACATGTACTAGCCTGTTGGAAGGTGTCAAAAGTAGAAGAGTCCCTATTTTGCTAATGCTTGTTAGGCCAGAAGAGATAAGGAAGGAACAATTGGCATGACAAAGGGTAATTTCATTTGTTAATACCCGTGTTTAATTTGATTTCGATTTTTTTTTTCCACCTAACTTATATATATTTATTTTAATCTCAAAGGAATTCAATTTGTTCTTGTATTCTACCCTTTTTCTAATTAACCTTTTATCGCAACTACTATCTACTAATTACTATCTACTACCAATTGCTATTTCCCCTATGACTAACCTCCAAGCTTTTTTTTTATTTCATTCCAATTTGTCTCTATGGTCCATTAGCCATGACATACTCGTACATGAACTTAGACGCACTAACCAATGCTCCCCAATTATTATATGAGAACTAGTTCAACCTATTAATTCTCTTTTAGGCCTGATTGCACAATTTAAAAGTTCAAAAGAGAAGGATAAAAGTAAGAGGTAAAAAGGAAAAAAAAACCAAAAGACCGGTGAATCTCTCCGTGATGTATAACTACAGAGCACCAGCCGACGATAAATTGATAATCTTTTGCATTTTAGTTAAATGTTTCTGTTTTGTGCCATCGTAATGCCTACCCCACAACTCACTGCACATAGAATTTAAGGTCCTTTGCATGCCAAGTACCTGCGTTTTTGCCGTCCATGTCGAGCAACTTGAACCGGGATGAAGACTCGTGGCTATTCACCTTAAAAGGTCCCAGGTATTCCGGAGCTAGCTTAGCGGAATAGCACTGGGCCACGTCTGACAGTGCGAAATTCCGCCTCCGCACAAGGTTATTGGGTTGAAATGTCTCCTCCGCAGGTTATACCGCTGATTACCCTTCTCTACAGCCTCCTTCAAGCACCTCATTACCTCCTCTCTCACTTCTCGGACCTTCTCTGCCCACTCTAGTGGATTACTCAGGATATACCAAACATCAGGCGGTCTCGGTCCTTTCCGCGTAACCACCATCTCCCGACTGAAATTGACGTAATAGGGCGTGTTACCCATTACCTCGTGCGTGTAGGTGCGCAAAGAATAACCAATTTTTGAGAGATGCTCACCCCATTTCCGATGGTTATTTCCTACATACGCTCTCAGAAATCGTTTGATCTTTTGGTTGATCCGTTTGCTTACGGATGGTAAAATGGCGTGAACTTGATATTGCCCCCGTATCCGGTCACCAAGCTATCCAGTTCTTTTGCCCTAAACTGGACACCATTGTCACACACCACCACTGCTGGCATCCCACAAAGCATAAATACTCTTTCTTCCGGAAGCTTAGCTACCTCACCCGCAGTCGCTTTCTTCAGGGAGAAGATAAGAGGCATTTTGGTGAAGTAATCGACCACAGTCAAAATATAGGTATTGCCTCGAGTAGAACGCGGCAGCGGGCCAATCAAATCTACAAATATAATTTCCCACGGGTCTTTGGCTTGGCCGGCCCAAGAAGACATAGGCTCATAAAGAAGTTTCCTCTCTACCTTTGTTGTCTGACAAGTTTTGCACTTTGTCACGTACTGCCAAACATCTGCTTTCATTTTGGGCCAAAAAATTGTTGGCCTATACGGTCGTAGGTTCTACTAATGCCCATATGCTCTGCCGTTGCGTCATCATGGCATTTTAAGAGGACCGTTTGTCATTCAACCTTGGAGACCACTTGCTTCCAGGAATTCCCATTCAAATCTGGATGGCGTCCTTGTATGATCCGCCATAGTGTCTACCCTTCAATCCACCAGTCAGGAAACTTTGCAGGGTTCTTTAGAATCCTGGATCGCACGCCACCTACCCACTTTTCCCTTCTGTCAGCTTCTACCACTGCATTCACTTCTGGAAATACCCGAGATAGCGCGTCCGGAACCAGATGCTCCTTGCCTTTACGGTGCATGACATCATAATCGAATTGTTGTAGCCTTACCGCCCCGTGAGCCAGACGCCCATTTAGCTCCCGCAAGTTGTTAAACCATACCAGAGAGTGGTAATCGGTAATCACCGTAAAAATTGACCCTTCCAAATATGGCATTAGTTTTTCCACTGCCCACAACACCGCTAAGCACTCCTTTGAAAGACCATGACTAACGTAACATACTATTCTCTCTCCCTCTGGATGGCTCTAGCTTAAAACTGCACCCCAACCATGATCAGATGCATCCGTCTGGACGTTAAACGGTAAGTGAAATCTGGGCACGTGAGAATCGGTGCTGATGATAGCATCGCCTTGAAATGCCTGAAGGCCAACTCACACTGCTCCGTCCATACTAAGTTCTTATTTTTGCGGAGTAAGTTTGTGAGAGGTGCTGTAAGCGTGGCGTGATCTGGAATGAAGCGCCGATATCACGACACCATTCCTACGAATTGTCGCACTTTTTTCACACTGGTTGGCTGGGGAATATGCAGTGTACAATTTCCTTTTTCTGGGTTGACGTGCAGTCCAATTTCGTCCACCACGTATCCCAGGTACTTCAAATGTGGCCGGCAAAACTCATACTTCTCACGTGATACCCGTAAACCCACCTCTTGAAGACGTGTTAGCACTACCCAAAGGATTTGCATGTGTTTCTCGAAATCCCCGGTGACTACTATAACATTGTCTACATATACGAAGACATATGGCTCGAATTCCAGCCCTGAAATCCTTTCCACGAAGCGCTGCCACGTTGCAGGGGCGTTGTGTAAGCTAGAAGGCATTCGATTAAAATGAAATGACCCACGTCCAGATACCGTGAAGGCTGTGAAAGGCTTGGACTCCTCCGCCATAGGAATTTGCCAATAGGTGGACTTAATATCTAATGAAGAGAGATATCGGGCTGCACGCAGTTTGCCCAACTTGGAGGAGATGTATAATCGTGAATAGGCGTCTCGCTGGGACACGCTGTTCAAGTTCCGAAAGTCCACACCAAAACAAAGCTTCCCATCCGTCTTCTTTACCAAAATATGGGTGATGACCATGAACTTCCGGAAGGTTCTACCTTTCTGCTAGAGAATTGATTCCTGCTACTTGAAGGTGCTTCTAAGCACAAAAAACGAGGCCTAGCCTAGAAATGTGTCAAACGGTTCCAAACTGGGCTGTCGGGTTAGAGGAGTAGTATTTAGTGGATAATCCAGATGCATTTTGAGCTTGAAAGTTCAACACTCAGTGCGGAAATAGCATTTACCTCCCAATCACAAAAAAAACTGCCATTATTCAGTGCCTTAGTCGTCAATCTTGTCGTCGCTGCAAATGTTTCAGCCATAACATAATCGATGTCTTTGGGATAGGCATGATAGTTTTAAATGGTCCAGGTCTTTCTATTCCAGGGATGACTGCAATGTTATTCTGCCGCTGGGGCTTTAAGTGCTGCAATACGTGTAAATTCGTTGGAAGTCAGTAGAGAAGCACTAGGAGTGTTTTTGTACAAACTGCTAAAGTATGCACTTTTTCTACTAGCTTTTGATTTACCGAGCTGTAGACCACAGTGGCACGGCTCGTTCCCGTTACTCAAGATTGCATGTCCTCAGGCCGTTGCGAAGGGTACTCGTTTGTCGAGCAAACGATATGACAATTAAAGTAATTACAGCGTGAAAAATATTTATACAAAAGAAAAAATTCTAAATCCTTAGATGTACATAAGTTACCAACACGTTTCCGCAAAGTCAGCAGAACACGCGCCAGGTAAAAATGCATTCACCAATTTAAATCAATAAGCAACAAGGTAGATGCTGCATTTGCAAAAACATGAGATAAAAGCATTAATCGATACTAAAATAAGTTTCATTTGGATTGTAAATTTAATTGAATAAAGCTCGTGGTGCATTTTTTTAGTAGAAACCGAAAAAAGTATTTTAGCTTGCGCCCAAGGTGGGGCTACTGATCGTTACATCACAAAATTTCGCTAAGTAAAACACAGTAAGTGTTCGCGTAAGGATATTGGTCGATCAATAAACCTTAAAAAAATCGTTAAATCACTTTCCTGAGACTGGTAAAGTGAGCCAAAGCATTATCCTTTGGTATCACGGGAAAATAAAATGTACCGTAATAACAAAGATAACGCCTGTCCGGTCCTATCCCACAAAAACTATAGGACGCTAGTGATCTCTTCATAAAAACATACATTGTCATTCTGTGTCGTTCTCGCTCTACGGAAATTTTTATGTTCGTGCAGAAATCCTTCTCCATCCCAAAGATTTATTACTATCCCTTCGCTTCTTTTTCGCGAAAACCAACGGCGCTCTCTTGTGTGTCAAAGCCTTTCCTTGTTGTGTGAGATCTCCGCCTTGCGGAAAATCTTCTGTTGTGAGAATAGTGGCCAATCAAAATAACCTGATCTAGCCTAAACGCCTAAACCACAATGAACTTCCACCCGTAATAGAAGAAGAGGGTGCAGCAGCAAATCCTCCAAATCCTTCAGCTCGTCCGGTTAAAAGCCCAACTAGTTTCAAAAATGCTTCACATTCAAGGAAGACAAATATTTGATTCCTTTATAAATCCTACCTCCGATCCAAACCAAGATCACGACGTGCCCATTAAACCTCACCTCACGTATTACACGATGTTAAAATCAAATCAACACTTTCGATTTGAAATTATTTGATCAAATTCGATGGAAACCCCGACGCGTAAAATGTTTACTCACGTCTATCAGTCGATTTGACAGTAGTGCAACTTCGGGTTCAATTTAAGGGACACGAATCAGCTCAGTTGCTACGTATGGGGAAAATGAATTTTTAAGTAATGACTTGTTCACGCTAAGTGAGTGATCTCATACCATCAAAGGTTGGTTAATGAGTTGCCTCCTAACTGGTTTAAATATGAATTGAATGAATCAGAGTTAACGCTATCAATAATATGCGGCAATTTTCGTTTGCAGTTAATGTACTTTTATCAGTTTTGTCGTAAAACTATAATGAAGGTTAATAAAACTTAGCAAAAGCGTGACCATACTTTAACATCAAATACCTTCCTAACGGCAATGTAAGCTGAGTGACAGTTTCTAGCCCGAGTGTGCCCGAAAATGTACACAAGTGTAAATATTAATTTGAATTTGATATTTATGAATTAAACAATTGACTTTCATTCGAGAATATGAATTTGTAACTTGTAAAAAGTGGGGATGAAGCTGATGTAACGAATATTTATCCCTTACGATATATTTAATAAAAACTATATCAATGCGGATTTAAAAGTGAAATACAATAAATTTTTTAACGAATTTTTAAGTTTCCTGACAAAAATTAGAAAATTCCTTGCGCTAAAGATTTGCATTAGAATTCTAGGTAATGAGTCATTAGAATTTTGAACGCCATAAGTGCTGTGTGCACTCAAAAATCTACGAAAAAACATAAATGACCAGGCTAGTTTAGTATATACCAATCTACAATACCCACGAAAAGAGCCGAAGGTGGTAACAGCTAATGAGGGGAAAAACTGGTCAAATCAAATTGTTGGGACACTCACGGACAGGCATTTATACGGTTACAGCCCTCTAATATCTTGTTCCTCTAAGCAAATGTGCAAAAAGTGCGTGATGTGTTGAACAGTGATCGTCGTCTGAGCATTTAGGCTACCGCAGATGAGGTTGGAATTGATAAGATGACCGTTCACAACATTATTAAAAACGATCTCGGCATGAAGAAGATCTGCGCGAAGCTGGTACCCAAACACCTGACTGATGAGCAAAAGGAGCGTCGTGTTGCTGTCGCTTCGGAAATCCTTGATCGACTGCAAACCGAACTAGAGTTCTTACAGCCCGGATATGGCACCAGCGGACTTCTTTCTGTTCCCCAAGATCAAGAGACACCTTAAGGAGACGCGGTTCTGGACTCTGGAAAATGTTCAACGTGCTACGACGAGGGCTCTAGACTGCATTGAGGTTGCCGACTTCCAGGGAGCGTTCGGGGATTGGAAAATCCGGTATCAGCGTGTTATCGACTCCAATGGGGACTACTTTGAAGATTTCTAAAGAAAAATTGTACATATTTTGCCAATAAAAAATTTCCTGAGGTCAGTCCGATTACTTATTATGCTGATCCTATATTATCAATACACCCAAGAAGTTTGACCAATTTGAAATGTCTAATTTTACAAAAATTGGTGTTTAAAGAGAAAACGTCCGCAATTTCGTATTTTTCACCCTTTACCTCAAAATATCTCCAAAAATGCTGGAAATACGAAAAAAATGCTCGAGTATCAAGTATTTTCCTATGTCCCAGCACTATTTTTAATTCTTATTAGATGTCCTGCGAAGTCCCCATTAAATATGAGACCTTTTCCATACGTCTACAGCTCCAGACTGCTTAGAAATTGTATGGCCGAACAGACCATATAAGGTCTGCGGACTGGTATGGAAGTCTGTCCACAGACCATATATGGTCTGTAGAAAGTTAACCTGTTAACATAGATGCCAAAAGGAATTTACCCGACATGGATAAAATCCCAGACGTCATGAAAAGTCTACGAACTTTCTCCGCCCACCCAAGTGAATTTTGTTCGCGGAGAAAGTTTGTAGAAAGAATTCTGACGATCTACAAACACCTTCATGGGACACCGAAATACTATGGTATCCTTTCCGTGATACGCAACAAAATTGTAGGACAAGCAGATATCGCTTTGGAGTCCTACAACACACCTTTGAATTGGCCAAAAATATCGAAGTGCCTAACACTGCATTCCGCAGATAAACGTGATCTTGGTACTCTAGCGTACCAACTGACGACCCTGGTGCAAGGAAATAGTACTACATATGAATTTGACCATATTGTGTACCATCATTTGTCACTTATCCTCAACAAATTATCCTCTATGACCATGGGAGAAGAATCAATGAGAAATATAACGTAATGCTACAGGGACAAAGCGTTAGACACATTTGTGCCACGTCTCCTAAGCATTCAAGAGCCTGTAGCCCTCCCACAAGCCCTGTTGATTTTAGGGCCCAACATGCCTTAAGCTCACAAAATCTAAGTAGGAGGGCTTACTCAAATATACCACCTCCACTACCACCAAGAAGAAATAATGCAAATCATCCACCCTTACAAGGCTAGATTCTAAGAAGGGATTTTCACCCTGAATTACGCCACAACCCAAACATATCGCAGCTTCCACAATTTCGTCGCCCCAAATCCGCAATTTTATCAATTTTCCCCGAACCATCGGCCTTTTGCACCCAATCCAAACTTTAGGCAACTACCTCCAAAACCGAGGCAGTACGAGCCGATGGACATTGATCAGTCTATCAGATCAGGGGCCATAAACTACCAAAATCGGCCCCAAAATCAATATCAGCATACTGCCCAAAATCGACCAACATCTCAAATGGCCCGTGTACAAAGTATATTTAATGTGGAGCAAAGTAGCATTGCCCCTGATGAAAACTACGATCATGCACAATACGAACAACATTATTCCTACGATGAAGCAAATAATTACGAAGATCCACCTACTGAATACGATAATATGTACACAACTACGGACATCACTGACCAGAATACCGAAAACGAACAGGACGACGTTCATTTTTTAGATTGTTGAGCTCTTCACTCCCATATATGGAATATGCTGCGAAGAGCGGAGAAAATCTAAAATTCCTTATTGACACAGGCTCGAATAAGAACTATATTCAGCCTCAATTTATACGGTACCCCATAGATAATGGAAAACCCTTTAATGTAAATTCTGTTGGTGGATCAATCAACATAGGATAGCATGTCTTTATCTCCTTATTTGGACCCAATATCGAGAAAATCAAATCTTGCCACCCTTATAGACGTTTGCAGGAATAATTGGTAATGACAGCCTAAAATCCCTCCAAGCAGTTATCCACCCTGACAACAACTTTATGACTATCAAAGGAGATATCCGCATTCGTTTTAGGCAACATGCTTCCCAAACCGTGAATCACTTAAATCTAAGAACAGAGCATATAACCGAAACGCAAATCAAAAATCTTAGACATATCCTTGAAAAGTATCCCAAACTACCATCAGAACCAAACAGAAGCTTGACCTTTTTAATTACCGTTAAAGGAGAAATTCGTACGACAACAAACGACCCTGTCTATGCGAAGTCCAACCCGTACCCAATGGCTCTGAAGGACGAAGTTGAAAAGGTAATTCAACAGCTCGTAAAGGACAATATTATACGTCCTTCTAAGTCCCCCTATAATGCACCAGTCTGGATAGTAAATAAAAACAGGATGCATCAGGAGTAAGAAAATTTTGAATGGTAAATGACTATCGAAAATTGAACTCCATTACAGCAACCGATGCCTATCTCATTCCCGACATCAACGATGTCCTCTCCAATTTTGGAGAAAATCAAAATTTTTCGACAATCGATATAAAAAGCGGGTTTCATCAGATTCCCCTAAGAGAGCGCGAAATTGAGAAAACAGCTTTCTCAATTAATAACGGCAAATATGAGTTTGGCCTCCTTCCATTTGCCTGAAAAACACTTGACGATATTCTTCGAGAACATATCGGAAAACGTTGCCGCATCTACAAAGATGATATATAGTTTTCTGTAAGACCGAAAAAGAACACTTCGAGAATCTAGACGATCCTTAAGACCCTCAACGATGCCAACGAGAAAATCAATTTCTTCTTCTTCTTAGCACTTCAGCCCCTCTCGGGCCTTCACTTCCTACAAATAGCGCCTCCAACTGGGTCTGTCCGTTGACCGCGTCCTCCAATTTCGAAATCCGAGCAGCGATGAACTGTCTTCATCGACCGAGTCAGACCAGCGTTTGCTCGGTTTCCCCACTGGTCTCCGGCCTTCAGCTCTCCCAACGAATATCTTTTTGGGTATCCGTTCTACGTCCATACGATTCATGTGGCCAGCCCATTGCAGCTTCCGCAGTCTTACAATCGTTGAGACCTCCGCTTCGTCAAAAATTTTCACCATTAGTCCCTGTCATGCTTCGCTCCAATTATTCGCCTCAGGTCTTATCACAGATTTGTATACTTGGAGCTTTATTTTCCTGTGTATGCAGCTAGAAAATCAATTTGGATAAATGTGAATCCCTCAATAAAGAAGTTGAATTTTTAGGCTTCATAGTCAGTGCAGATGGCATCAAGACAAACTACAAGAAAGTCGAAGCAATCTCTTCATTCCCACTTCCAACAACAAATCAAAGATTTACGTTCTTTCCTGGGTATGTCAGGATGCTACCAATGATTTATCCAGGATTATCCAAAAATTGCTGAGCTCCTGATATCTCTTTTAAGGGGGGAGGATAGACGAGTCTCAAAAAACTCGTTCAAAAATAAACCAATCCCCTTCAATAAGGAGGCAACAGCAGCGTATGACCAGCTCAAAAACATTCTCATATCCCAAGACGTTGTAGAAGAAAACCATAAACAACTTTCAGAGACTTTTAACTTCCCGAAAATGGCTTCAAAAGTTAGGCAACTCGTTAAACTGTGTACCACATGCAAAGAGTATAAATACGATAGACACCCAAACAAACCATACTTAGAACCCCAATACCCTGGACATATCGTACACATTGACAACTTCATGACTGAGAAGAAACGCGTACTAATTACAATTGACAAATTCACTAAATTTGTTCCAGCCAAAGTCATACCAACAAAATCTGATGAGGACGTTGAAAGACCTCAACGGGACATACTATTCTTCTACTGTATCCCCAAAATAGTAGCGATTGACAACGAAGGAGCCCTTAGATCCGCGCCTTCAGAGTCGATGATAGAAGACGGCCTTAAAGTTAAACTCTTTCGCACTCCAATGTATAAGAGTGAGGTCAACGGCCAAATCGAGCGCTGGCACTCCACTCTGATAGAGCTCATGAGATGTTTGAAATGTGAAGGACCTCCTAGACTTTTCGAAGAACTCCTCGAACGTGCAGTGAATGAGTATAATTTTACCATTTACTCAACTACGGGTAAGAAGCCAGTAGAATTGTATCTCGGCCGAATACCTAACCTCACCCCCGAAGAACTAGAAAATGCACGTCTGAGTAATATAGAGAAAATCAAACGCAAACAGATGACCGACATGACCAACTACAACATAAGACAACAACCCATAAAGACTAACAACACGGGACATGTTGTTTACGTCAGGCAGAATAAACGAGTTAGAACTAAACTGACCCCTAGATACCGAAAAGAAATTGTTAAAGAGAACAGAAATACGACTATACTAACCGAATCTGGCCAAATAGTATATAAGGATAAAATTCGGAACGAATTTCTTTCAGGCTCCTCGCCCACGTGGCCGACGCAAACTCACAAATTCTGGACTATACCAATACGCAAATTATTTCCTTCTACCTGGGACAGACAAAGACCAAGGATGGAAACTTCAAGATAATTCACATTTTCAACCTAGACCAGTACGAACAATTTGCCACTGACGCTCATTGCATCATAAATTTATCGATAGTTCAACACCAGTCACTCCCAAAATACCTAATGCACAAATTCCACCAAATTGAGACCTTCATTCAGAACTTAAAACCCCGAAAGGTGAAGAGATCACTAGATTTCCTAGGCTCGGCATGGAAATGGATTGCCGGAAGTCCTGATCACAAAGACTCAATAGCAATAAGAGAAAAGATAACTAACGTCCTAAATAATAATAACAAACAGGTTGTAATAAATGAATTATATAATCAAAAAATTAACAGGATTACGAAAGTCACGAACGATATACAAAAAATATTAAATGAAGAAAAAAAAAGACGAACAATAGTATTTTTCTGAATTGAAATTCAAAATGAAGATTATTAAGGAAGAACTAAAACAGAGAATTAGCTAATTTTTTTTACAAATACCCTCGCCCAATTAATTTAATTTATTTATTTTTTCCTGTGAATTTCTTTTTTTACTTCATCATAAATGGCTGTAAGTTCTCCAAACTACGACATTAAATGTCAAAAGCGTAATGAGCCCGAATCATTACGAGCCAAATTTATTGAGTGTGATGGATATTGTGCAAAGTCTTTCCATCTTAAATGCCTAGGCATTCCTGCATCCTTTTATGACATCCGGGCAAAATTCGATTCAAATATTTTCTTTCGATGCAATGACTGTCGCGGAGTGACAATCTCAGATTGGCTCAGAGTATTAAAAGAGCAATCAAAAATTTTACAAGAAATTCGCAGCATCAACGATAGGGAAGGCCCAGTGAACAATCCTTCTGCACTATTGCCAACTTCTGCTGCCAAGAGCTTTGATGTGCGCGCTGTGGTTGATGCCAGCAAGGGAGCCATTCCAAAGAAACCTCAACAGCAATTGTCACCTGGTTCTCAAAAGCAACATCATGTACAACAACTACAGCAACAAGCACAACCGAAACATCTACGATTGACATCTAATCAGCAGCAACCTGAACTTCTGCAGCCGGCTTCTATAAAAGCGCAACGTTTAGTTGGTATCGGGACTAACCCAAAGTCTTCATGCCCGCCTGAGACCTCTGTTACAAGATTTGTAGCTCAAAGTAATGCTGATACTAAATTGGTGATAAGAAATGTAGGCTCACAAGGATCTACATCTGCCAGCCGGGGGCCCTCACCTGGAGGCGATATGACGACAAATATTACTGCAATAAAAACTTGCGCCCCACTGGGTGCTGTATCCTCACCCCTACAAATATTTCTCTCAGGATTAGAATATAGCACGCCAGTCGAAGACATCATCGCTCATATAAAGTACAAACTGAACTTTAATCCTGAGTTGCTCCAGTGCACCAAGCTTCCGCCTGATGGAAAGATGAACAGATTGATTGCGTCTTTTAAAATTACTGTTCCAGCTGACCTAAGTATTGTTACATGTACAAATAATTACATGTACAAATAATTCTGCGAGCTACTGTCGCAATTGTTTTCACAGTCATTAAGAATGTCAACAAATGAATTTACTCGAACCCACGAGAACCTAACAAGCATTATCAACATCTGAAAGTGAGTCACTGCCCATTCATGCTGGAATGTTCCCGCTTATTCACCAATGTACGAGAACTGAGTTGAATGATTAGAGACCCTATATAAAGGCGAGCTGAATGAATGGTGGCATTCATTCGACCGCGATAAAAACTTGCGATAGTGTGTGGAAAGCGAATTGAAAAGCGATCAAGTAATAGTGAGGTGATTTTGAGAAGACAATTGCGATAAGAAATTTATGGATAAGTGTTAGAATTTTAATAGTGAAAATTAAAATTAGTGAAAGTGTTAAATTGATCATTGTGCACTTTTGTAATTAAATAAACTCTTTTAACTTAAATTAAAAGACATTGCGTTTTCACTGTCCCGGAACATTAAAATTATTATTGGCCGCGAACCGAAAACACGCGACAATGGTGTCGAGAAGTGAGAGTAAAATTTTGAAAGTGAAAATTTGAACATTTTTATAGTGCACAATAGTAAAATTTAAAGAAACATTGAAAATGCCACGAAGCCTAAACTCAAAAATTAATGAATTGACCATGTCGGAGCTTAAGGAAGAGTTGGAACAGCGAAACCTGGCTACGCAAGGTACAAAGGCCACACTGATTGCACGCTTGCGTGACGCAATTGAATCGGAAGGTGCGTATCTGGATTCGGGTGAGCCCTCAGATGCAGAAAAAGGTGCAGAAGGTGGTGAAGCAGAAACATCAAAACCAAAGGAACCAGAAAATGCGCTGATGCAAATGTTGATGCTGATGCAGCAAGAGCTGCGACAACAGTCATCTAATTTAACTGCGAAGCTCAATGAACAGTCGTCGAATTTAACTGCGAAGCTCAATAAACAAGCGATCGAAATCAAGGCAGACATCAAGGCAGACATCACACAGAAGCTGGAGAAACAGTCAACCGAAATAAAAGCGGAGCTCGGTCATCTGAACAAACAAATTAAAGGCATCGAGGAAAAGGTTGACCAGGTCGAGGAAAAGGTCTACCAGGTCGAGGAAAAGGTCAGCCAGGTCGAGGGAATGGTCAGCCAGGTCGAAGAGAGAATGAACTACGAGATGGAAAAAGTGAAAAAAGAATTGGAAGCAGCGAAGGCAGTAGTAACCACTTCACCAGCCCCGCTTATAACCGCAGCGCAAAGCGCATCCAGAAATGTGCAAGCACCAATATTCGATGGGCTAACGGTCTGGAGTATTTACAAAATCCAGTCTGAAGCCGCAGCTAGGATAAATCACTGGAATGAGCAGGAACGAGCAACTGCATTAATTCTTGCTCTAAGAGGCCCAGCTGCCGAGCTTTTGCAGACTATCCCCGCTGAGTTGCATTCAAACCCGGCTGCTATAATGAATGCGCTGGACATGCGCTATGGAGGCGATTATCTGAAGCAGATTTATCGGGCACAGCTACGGCATCGGATGCAGAAGTCTGGCGAAACCTTGCAGCAGCTAGCACAAGACATTGAGCGACTGGCACTTTTGGCTTACCCAGCGTACGACTCAGAACATCGAGATGACGTAGCAACAGAAGCATTCATCAGCACCTTAAAGGACAAGGAATTGCAACAAGCCGTGCGGTTAGCTCAAAAGCAAACGGTTAAGGACGCATTGATTTACAGTCTTAACTTCGAGGCAACACAAAATGTGACTCGTACCACTGCCCGGGACCGTGAGGTAGTGGCAGACGAGTGCAGGTGCGAGCGCGTGGAAAATGAGTGAGAGCCGCCGGCGAACAGAGTGCCTAGATGCTAGGATTGCGGTGAGAAGGGGCACCTGCAAAGAGACTGCAAGAGGCGAAGAAAACGGAGCTATTGCCCAGGATGGTGGAGATCCAGACCGTGTCAGGAGCCTAGAATGGAGGCCCATCAAACTGCAAGGGCCAACTTCGTGGGGCAAACGTTAGCTAGGAAGATCGACATCCCCAGCACCACCATCACCGTGCCAAAGCAACATCGTGGAGAAGCAGACAGATGCCTTCCTGGTCAAGTTGATGAAGAACATTGCACCATAACAAACGACACTGGTGCAACCCGATCGACTATTCGACCAGACCTTGTAATGCCCCAACTACTTCACAAGGGTAGAGTTCATGGAAATGCTGACGCCCCAACTCGTCATCCATGTCCAGCTAACTGCAGGCATTGCCGGCGGATTGAGGAAAAGGAGCCGACCGTTGATCTGCGAGTGATAAAGGCCGGGTTCGATGAAGGTTGGTCAGCGGAGGAGATTCGAAATGCCCAGTTAGCCGATGAAGACATCGGACCATTGCTCGTATGGAAGGAGACAACTGGGCGACCTGAGTGGAAAGACGTTTCAACGCATGGCGTAACCCTGAAAAGCTATTGGGCACAATGGAACTCCCTTCAGGTGGAGGGTGGCGTACTCAAGCGGAAATGGGAAACAGCGGATGGCAGCTCCTATAGGATGCAAACTTTACTTCCCAAAAGCCGAATCCACGATGTGGTTAAGGAAATGCATAAAGGATCCTCGGGAGGCCACCTTGGTGTTAACAAGACCTTAGCGAAATTGCGGGAAAGGTTCTACTGGCTCCACGCTCGAGAAGACGTAGAGGACTGGTGCCGCAGATGCACAATTTCCGCTTCCGTCAAAGGCCCAAAGCGACGACTGGGAGGACAAATGCAAACCTACAACGTGGGGGTACCGTTTGAAAGGATTGCTGTTGACATCGCAGGTCCCTTTCCTGAATTCGAATGGGATACTCGATACACGCTGGTTGTAGCCGATTATTTCAGCAAGTGGCCCGAGGTCCACCCCATTCCCAACCAGGAAGCAACTACTGTAGCTGAACAGCTAGTGTTAAATGGGGTCAGTAGGTACGGTGTACCTTGCGAACTACATTCGGATCAAGGCCGAAACTTTGAGTCACTAGTTCTTGGCGTAATGTGTGAACTACTGGGAATACGGAAAACGAGGACAACACCGCTGCATCCCCAATCCGATGGAATGGTCGAAAGGGTTAACGGCACGCTCAATAAACACCTGGCCAAGATGGTTGACGAGAACCAAAGGGACTGGCACCGACATATCCCACTATTTTTAATGGCGTACAGAGCTGCCGAATACGCATCAACGGGCCAAGCCCCAGCCAAAGTCATTTTTGGAAAGACTATTCGTCTGCCAGCCGATATAAAGTTCGGAACACCCCCTGAGAAACCCCAAGCGATCTCGGAGTACGCAAATGATCTAAGGCAACGGTTGAACCAGATACATCGGACAGTGCGAAATCACCTCGAATCGGCTGCTGACCGCATGAAGACCAGGTATGATCTAAAGGCTAATTCCACTGGGTTCCAGCAAGATGACTTGGTGTGGCTTTATAACCCGTGACGGCGAAAGGGTAGGTCTCCAAAGTTGCAACATAATTGGGAGGGACCATACCGGGTCACAAAGCGAATCAACGACGTCGTATACCGAATACAGGAACATCGTAAGCCGAGAGCCAAAATGAAAATCGTGCATCTGGACCGTCTTGCCCTATATTACACCCAGGGAGAATTGACTACAAATAGCGACACATCTTTTCGGGGCGAAAAGAACTGAGGTGGGGGCAGTGTTACATGTACAAATAATTACATGTACAAATAATTCTGCGAGCTACTGTCGCAATTGTTTTCACAGTCATTAAGAATGTCAACAAATGAATTTACTCGAACCCACGAGAACCCAACAAGCATTATCAACATCTGAAAGTGAGTCACTGCCCATTCATGCTGGAATGTTCCCGCTTATTCACCAATGTACGAGAACTGAGTTGAATGATTAGAGACCCTATATAAAGGCGAGCTGAATGAATGGTGGCATTCATTCGACCGCGATAAAAACTTGCGATAGTGTGTGGAAAGCGAATTGAAAAGCAATCAAGTAATAGTGAGGTGATTTTGAGAAGACAATTGCGATAAGAAATTTATGGACAAGTGTTAGAATTTTAATAGTGAAAATTAAAATTAGTGAAAGTGTTAACTTGATCATTGTGCACTTTTGTAATTAAATAAACTCTTTTAACTTAAATTAAAAGACATTGCGTTTTCACTTTCCCGGAACATTAAAATTATTATTGGCCGCGAACCGAAAACACGCGACAGTATCTTGCTTGAAAAGGAATTTTGGCCACCTGGCATATTTGTCAAGAAATTCTCTCCGACTCGTAAGCGGAACCATCCTGTGTCCTTTCGCTCCAGAAGAAACATCTCTTAGGTCACGTATTTCATTCTTAACTTGCTATTACCATAATGTTCGTGGCCTGAGGACTAGGACTACTGAGCTTCGCATTACTCTCATCCTTTTTTCGTATAATATCATCTGTCTAACGGAAATAGTGAGCTACTCCCGAACCATTTAATCTTCCGCAGAGATAACGACCATGATGTTACTGGTAAGTCTGACGGTAGAGGCGTTCTAGTGGGTATAACATACATGTTTCCCTTACTTGCAAATCCTGTGATGATTTCACTCCATCTTCATCTGTTGAGTGTATAATTGTGCTAGCCTCCCCATCTGATTCTCTTTCCTTCCTCGTATCATCTGTATATATTCCTTGTAACAGTCCTGCTATTGTTTACGAACATTTCTTTGCAGAATTCTCGAGCTACATTAATGCTCGTTTCCCTTCTACCCCAATATTGGTCTGTGGTGACTTCAATTTTCCTTCTATTGTTTGGAATGATTTGTATGTTTCCATAGTTTCTAGCTAGGCTTAATGCCGTGAATTGGCATTCCTTCTTCAGCAATCTCCACACTGAAGATTGTATTGATAAGGTTTATATGTTTCTTTTGTCCTAAATCTCACAATTAACTCCTGTGTTATCATCAAAAAGACCTAAAGATGCTCCTTGGTTTAATTCTGATATTGCCACTGCAATTAAAATTAAAGATGCTGTCTGCAGAAAATTCTTATCCAGTGGCCTTCCAATTAACCTTGTTAAATTCAAAGAGCGTCGTGCAGTGGCCAAGAAAATTGCCACTTTTGCACTTAATGCATATGTTAACCACATTGAAACTTCATTAAGGTTGAATCAAACTCATGCGTTCTGGTCGTACGTAAAATCTTTAGGGACCTCTCATCATGCCCCTAATAATTTTAGTTTAGATGGCGTGACATCTTCTTCTCCTCAGGAATCTTGTGAACTCTTCGCTTCTTATTTTTCTTCCTTTTTTGACAGGGGTTAGCATTCCCCTTCCTACAACAAATCTTCTTGCGCTTTTTCCTCTAATAATTTCCGTACAAACCCCTTGCAGCTTGAGCAACTCTTACATAATCTTGACAACAGCACCAGCGTGGGCCCTGATGGCATTCTAAATTTTCTTGCAGTCTTTATCTTCTTCGCTTTGTGTTCCCCTTTCAATTATCTTTAACATGAGTTTATCCTGTGGGATTTTCCCCTCCCAATGGAAAATTGCCCACATTTTTCCTATCTTCAAATCTGGTGATCGTAATATTGTCTCAAACTATCGTCCTATTTCTCTTTTTCCTTATTTTAGTAATATTCTTGAAAAGATAGTTTTTGATGTGCTGTATCCACTTGTCCTCCCATCTTTAGCAGAGCAACAGTATGGTTTTGTCAGAGGCAGATCTACCCTTATAAAGTTGCTTTCTTTTACCCATCATATTGCAGCTGCCCTCGATCAACAACAAGTGGACGTTATTTATACGGATTTCTCTAAAGCCTTTGATTCAGTGGATCACTCTCTCCTATTTGAGAAACTTTTAGGGTTCAATGTCCCTAGTTGCCTCTATTCCTGGCTTCTCTCCTATGTCCTGAATGGTCAATGTGTAGTCACTTTAAACTCTTGCTTTTCTTCTTCTTTTCATCCGAGCTCGGGAGTTCTGCAAGGTTCAACACTTGGCCCCATACTATTTTTACTATTTGTCAATGATCTACCTTCTGTTATCACATCCCCTGTCTCCTTTATGCCGATGATTTCAAGGTTTTTCGAGTTATTGATTCCCTGTTAGATGTGGAAATCCTATAAACTGATCTTCAGCGTCTTAGTGACTGGTGTGAATTAAACCATCTCTCCTTAAATGTTTCCAAATACCATTAGATGACATTCTTCTGTAAAAAATGTCCTCTTCTCTCAACGTATAGGCTTGTTGGTATCCCTTTGAGCAATGTAACCTCCTTCAAGTATCTTGGTGTGCTTTTCGATTGTCAACTGAAGTTTGATCTCCACATTGCATTGTCATTCCAATATATCACATCCTGTATGTGTCTTTACTTCTCACTAGTACGTAGTCATTTGGATTGCTGCTCCCAAATTTGGATACCGTACCACAGGAAGCACATCGATGTTCTTGAGTCAGTTCAACGCAGATTCACACGGTCTCTATTCTTCAAATTCAATCTTCCTTACTCCCCTTATGATGACCGACTACATACTTTGAACCTTCCTACTCTCGAGTCCAGACGATGTATTTTGTTCAAGCTTCATCATAGCCTTTTACCTCAAAATGTATGCAGGCAAATGGATACATTCGACGCTGCTCACCCTAATAGATTCTCGCTCCAATTTCAGGTTCCGTATGCACGTACAATCACCTTCTTCCACTCTCCCTTACTACGCTTACCTCGTATGCACAACCAGCAAAGTCTTGGTCCTCTACCACATTCACTTGGCGTATTCAAAACTTCAATGGAAAATCAAATTTATAAATATTCCTATAGATCTTAATTTTTGAAATCGTCCTCTACCACATTCGCTTGGCGTATTCAAAACTTCAATGGAAAATCAAATTTATAAATATTCCTATAAATCTTAATTTTTGATATCGTATTGTGATCTTTTTTCTTTAATTTCTTCCATATTTTGAATTCAGATGTTTGTATTTAAATTTTGTATTAATTGACTTGTAATTGGACTATTAGTCTGTAAGTTGATTTTCTGAAATAAATAAATAAATAAGGAAATATACAAAATTGTATACTATAAAAAAAGAAATGTAATAATAGAAATTCCTTTTGAGAAAGTATTAAGAAATAAAAATAAATTATATGGTGTAAAAAATGATAATTGTAAATATTACAATTTGTTCGTTTGTAAGGAATCGGATTTAGTAGATATTAGTTTAACCGATTGTTTGTCAAAATTTGTGCAAAGCTAAAACGCCACATGTAATAGAATCAGCGATCAACAAGTCCCTAACATTGAGGAAATTTCACCTGGGAACCTACTGCTAAATGCGTATCATGGTCAAGTTGAAGTAGAAAACATCACGCACCTTCTTAATGGAACATATTTAATCAAATTCCACAATACTTCTATCGGAATAAACGGGCAAAAATATGAAGCGCATGAAATATCAATGATCAATGAACTACCTGTAATACTCCAGCCTACCCCCAAGGGGAAACTATAGGGTTATTCATTTTACGCTTGGGAAAGTAAAGCCAAGGAAAACACATAAAACATTCCGATGGAAACAAAATTTTTTAATTCAATATAAAGATTGAACCTTGCCATTATGCGTGAAACACAACATCATTCAAATGTCCTCTACGGGACCTCTTACAGGCCTCAATCCTTTTGAGGTCATTTTCAATGACACATTTCCGGCAATATCTCGGCCATAACTTCACGAATATCGGTTTTTAATTGCTCAAGATTTTGAGGATTGTTCGCGTAAACACGATCTTTTGCATAGACCCATAAAAAGAAATCCAAGGGTGTTAGATTGCAGGATCTTGTGGGCCGATTGACATCACTCAATCTCGAAATTACGCGTCCTAGAAATTTCTCTTGAAAAAGTGCTCGATTAGTCTGTGCTGTGTGGCTCCGTCCTGTTAGAACCACATGTTCTCCAGATCATAATCTTCAATTTCTCTCGAAAAATAATCGGTTAACATCCATCCATAGCGGTCAGAATTCACTGTAATGGCTCTTCCTTGGCCTACGGGCCAATAACACCACCAGACCATAATGCACATCAAACGGTCACTTTTTCCGCATGCAAAGGCCTTTCTGCAATCAACTGAGGATTTTGAGAGCCCCATATGCGACAATTCTGTTTATTTACGTAACCACTGAGCGAAAAATGAGCCTCATCACTTAAGAAAATTTTGTTCGAAAAATCGTTATCAATGGCTTATTGTTCAATCGCCCAATTCGCATACATTCTGCGTTTTGTATGGTCTTGAGGCTTAAGCTCTTGAGTGAGTTGGATGTTGTACGGATGGAGATGCAAATCCAAATGCAAAATCCTCCACAATGAGCCGTAAGACAAGCTCAAATGTTGAGCATGTCGAGGAATCGACAAATCCGGGTTTTCCTCTACACTTTGAGCAACGACAGCGATACTTTCAGCAGAACGAATGTTGCGATGATGCACAGGCCTTGCAATATCAATAACCGATCCAGTCTCTTCAAATTTTCTCACTGGTTTCGAAATTGTTTGCTGTGTCGGTCGATTATGTCGACCGTAATCGGCTCGTAAAGCCCTAAATGTTGATACAGCAGAATCATCATTTTTATAATAAAATTTAATAATTTTAACGCGTTTTTCGACTGTTAAACGATCCATATTTCTAAATGGCAAACTTTCAACTAAAAAAAACACGCTTTGAATGACATTTAATTCGGACAGGTGTCAAATGGCAGGGTTATACTGTCCTACCACGAAATGGATAACCCTATACTTTATATCGACCACAAAGCTCACACATGTTCACTTAACATTCTTCAACCGATTAGAAGTCATTTTTGATAAGTGAATTTCTGATCTCATCACATTTTATTGTCTCTGAAATTCTTAAACGTGCACGCTTCCAGGATATAAACATCTGCTTCAACATGTTGATCCTGCATACCAAATACTGTAACAAATAAGCTCCAGCAAATAAGGAAAAGACAAAATCAAGAAAAATCCAATAAGCTCCAATTCCTCTACAACATCAGCAGCAACTCAGTTGTACCCGAATAAATATGCACACCCATATATCATCACCATCTAATTGGTCTAATCCGGAGCAAAACATTTCATCTAATTTATAGGCAAGAAATCTAACAATGTCCTCATTTGCTATCATAACGATTCTATACAGGTGTCGTCATCAACTCGCCCTCGCTTGTAGGTAACCAAGTTTGTTGCCAGAAGTCCTACGACAGAAAAGAGACAGAGAAAAAATATAACAGAAATAACATAGGAATCCTTGCAGGCACAAGGTCTCCGACTGATAACACACAAACACTCGTATCCCTGAATGTGAACAATTCTAAAGGAGAAGACCTTTTATCACCACCATAGTCACGTATAACGCGTTTTGCAACCATTACGTAAAGGTCACGTTTTACGCGACATATACACCATATGTAGGGTTTTTGCTTGATTTTACAACCACCCCAATGTACCTCCTGTCGCCTCCCCCAGTTGTCATTCTCAAGGTTCGGATGGTTTCTTATTTGTCTGAATAAATATGTGTCAGGTGTACATGTGAGCTAGCGTGAATGCATGATATGTTGGAAGCAATCGGGAAAGTTATTTCTAAACATTAAGATTTCAGCAATGGCACAGACAGAGTAGTTGGGATTGCGGAAGGACTTAAACTTTCATGTTCTATAGTTTTTCATGTAGGAAATTAATTTTGTTTGGGGAGATAACATACTAGCAGGACATGAGTGATTATGAGTTAGGATTGTTCATTTTGACTGATTTGAAGGATAATTGCGAAATATCTTGGAATATGCATCCTGATTGTTGAAGCACGAGTTTTCATTACAAATTTATATGCATGAATTTAATTTATACTGAAACATGAGTTACTATTTTTACATCCTGAGCCACTTCCTTAGGTTTTATTGGCAACAAAATTCAGGGTTCTCTCAAAAACACGCTAAACTCACATCGCAGGAATTCCATTACATTCACTACTTACCGTAAAATCAATTTTTTCCCGACCATTATGGGATGGGGAGATTGGAAGGGTGTTCTATTCGTCTATACCTTTATTATTCAAATTTGTAAGCGTACATCCCAAAAAAAAAAAATTGTCACTGAGCATGTGACTGTTAGATTTTATGATTTTCAATTTCAATCTGTAAACCGACACCTGATACATTCTGATAAGGACATTTGTTGCTATTTGTATTGGTTGAAATGGGATTCTCATACGTTTTTCGATATAAAATGGAAATTATTTGAGTTATGTTGAAACAGATTTGAATTTTGTGGAATTTCTGATTCGAGAACTAATAGGCAGAATATATATTATCAAAAACAACAGTGATACAAATCAGAGAACATAGAGTGGGTAATAAAGGAAATTATATTGATATCTAATTCAATATAAATACAATACTAGTCAACAACTGTTCTCCCACCTAAGCTGTTTATATTGATTTTGTAAAGTTTCCAAACACCTGACGACAAAAACAATAATACTCAGGTTTGTCTAGCTCCCATTATCAAAATCAATCCCCGCAAGGGGAATGCTGGCTGAGAGCAATCCCCTTGAACGCTAGCATTCTTTGGAGAGTTCCGCCTCCACGTACCCAAGGGAATTCTCATAGGGGGAATGCCGGTCGACAGGAGCACTCTTGAAGGCTAGCATTCTTTGGGCAGCGCCAACCTCACGAACCCAAGGATATGGGGAGTGCCGTGAGGCTCCCTCCTGGGATGACACGTAACGGACCCTGACTGAATCTGGACTATGCTTTGGACAACGTACTGGAATTGATGCTTCGAGCTAGCGGATATGATAGTTTAGAGCCGAAGTGACACTCGTGCGTCAACGAATCCAAATTCAAATATCACACCGTACTCGTCCCGGTAAAACCTTGGCAGGCCTAGAATTACGTTCAAAGTTCGTACCATGGAGTAGGTGGTGCAGGTTCAGTTGAGACGGACTCTCGATTAGCACTGGTCTGGCTCTGAGCACTTATCCCCATAAGGGCTTGTGCCATCCCTCGCAGGGCCTCCCTGTTCTGCAGAGGTAACCATGGGACTAAAAAGGCTACCGCATGCACGAACGGAGATATAAGATTATATAAAATTTACTAATTTGTACATATCGTTAAAAATAACTAGCAGCTACAAAACGAGAGCAAAATTTTGACAATCGGGTAGAAATTGTGGGTACAGTGAGCGATCAAACGTAGAGATCTGCCAAGGAAATTGAGGTGTCTTAGGAAAATCTATGTCTATGCCTTCTAAATGTCAGAATAAATTGGAATTTTCATGCAAAGTCCTACATAATTTCACTTGACGGAAACTACATGAGAGCACCCACAAAATGACACCAATATTGAAACAGTAACAAGGAAATTGCGGGCACAGTAAATGAACAAACTTGGAAATCATCACGAAAAGTCCACGTGTTCTAGAAACAATCACGTCTACGCCTCCTACAGGCTCGATAATAAACTGCCAGCTACAAAATGAGACCCACGTTTTGACAATCGGATGAAAATTGTGGGTACAGTCCACGACCAAAAATAGAGATCTGCCAAGCCTTTAAATTAAATCGTAAAAACGCCGACTTCACACGTTTAAGGCGAAAAAAAGTGATTTAAAGTTTTGTATTTCAACCTTCATAAAAAAAGTGTATTTGTAAATAATATTAAAAATTTGTACTGATCGTAAAGAAAAGACTGGCAGCTACAAAATGAGCCAGAAATTTTGATAATCGGATAGAAATTGTGGGTACGGTGAACGACTAAAGCAGTAAATCTGCCAAGCCTTTAAATTAAATCTTAAAAACGCCGAATTCACACGTTTAAGTGGAGAAAAAGCGATTCAAAGTTTTGGGGTTTTTTTCTTATCTCAACCTTCATAAAAAAAAGGTGTCTTTGTAACTAATATTACGAATTTGTACTTGTCGTAAAATATAGACTGGTAGCTACAAAATGAGACCAATATTTTGACAATCGGATAGAAATTGTGGGCACAGTGAACGGTCAAAGCTGCAGATCTACCAAGCCTTAAAATTAAATCGTAAAAACGCCGAATTCGCACGTTTAAGGGGAGAAAAAGCCATTTAAAGTTTTGGTGTTTTTTAATCCTATTTCAACCTTCAAAACAAATAGTGTATTTGTAAATAATATGAAAAAATTTGTACTTGTCGTAAAGAATAGACTCGCAGCTACAAAATGAGACCAAAATTTTGACGATCGGATATAAATTATGGGTACAGTGAACGGTCAAAGCGAGAGATCCACCAAGCCTTAAAATTAAATCGCAAAACCGCCGAATTCGCACCTTCAAGGGGAGAAAAAGCGATTTAAAGTGTTGGTGTTTTTTTTATCCTATTTCGGCCTTCATAACAAATAGTGAATTTGTAAACAATATTACAAATCTGTACTTGCCGTAAAGAACACAGTGGCAGCTACAAGATGAGACCAAAATTTTGACAATCGGATAGAAATGGTGGGCGCAGTGAACGTTCAAGGCGAGAAATCTATCAAGCCTTCAAATTAAATCGTAAAAACGCCGAATTCGCACGTTTCAGGGGAGAAAAAGCCATTTAAAGTTTTGGTGTTTTTTTTCCTATTTCAACCTTCATAAAAAATAGTGTATTTGTAAATAATATCACAAATTTGTACTTGTCGTTAAGAATAGACTCGCAGCTACAAAATGAGACCAACATTTTGACAATCGGATAGAAATTGTAGGCACAGTAAACGGTCAAAGCCAGAAATCTACCAAGCGCCAAAATTAAGTCGCAAAAACGCCGAATTCACACGTTTAAGGGGAGAAAAAGCGAGTTAAAGTTTTGGTGTTGTTATACCTATTTTAATTTTCATAAAAAAAGTGTATTTGTAAATGAAACTACGAATTTGTTTTTGTCGTAAAGAAGAGACTGGCAGATACAAAATGAGACCAAAATTCTGACAATCGGATAGAAATTGTGGGGACAGTGAACGGTCAAAGCTAGAGATCTGACATACCATTTTGACAATCGGACATAATCTGTGGGAGTAGTGAACGATCAAAGCTAGAGATCTCCCAGGCCTTTATTATCAATCGTAAAAACGCCGAATTCGCACGTTTAACATGAGAAAAAGTGATTTAAAGTTTTGGTGTTTTTTTTCCTATTTCAACCTTCAAAACATGGCGTATTTGTAGAAAATATTACAAATTTAAACTTGGCGTAAAGAATAGACTGGCAGCTACAAAATGAGACCAAAATTTTGACAATCGGATAGAAAGTGTGGGCACAGTGAACGGTCAAAGCTAGAGATCTACCAAGCCTTAAAATTAGGTCGCAAAAACCCCGAATTCGCACGTTTAAGGGGAGGAAAAGCCATTTAAAGTTTTGCTGTTGTTTATCCTATTTCAACTTTAATAAAAAAAAGTGTATTTGTAAATAAAACTACACATTTGTACTTGTCGTTAAGAATAGACTGGCAGCTTCAAAATGAGACCAACATTTTGACAATTGGATAGAAATTGTGGGCACAGTGAACGGTCAAAGCTAGAGTTGTGCCAAGCCTTAAAATAAAATCGTAAAAACGCCGAATTCGCACGTTTAAGGGGAGAAAAAGCAATTTAAAGTTTTGGTGTTTTTTTATCCTATTTGAACCTTCATAAAAACTAGTGTATTTGTAAATAATATTACAAATTTGTACTTGTTGTAAAGACTAGACTGGCAGCCACAAAATGAGACCAAAATTTAGACAATCGGATAAAAATTGTGGGCACAGTGAACCGCCAAAGCTAGAGATCTACCAAGCCTTAAAATGAAATCGTAATATCGCCGATTTTCACGTTTAAGGGGAGAAAAAGCAATTTAAAGATTTTTTTTTTATCCTTTTTCAACCTTCATAAAAAAAATGTATTTGTTAATAATATTACAAATTTGAACTTGTCGTAAAGAATAGACTGGCAGCTACAAAATGAGACTGTTGTGCTACATACAACGTCGTCAATTGTCTAAGCTCCGCCAAGTGTATACGGCCAAGCGCATACGCCCATTGTCATTAAAACATGTACTTGTCGACCAACGGCAAACGTAAAGTCTTCATAATCCATACCATTAGCGACGACGATCATGTACATAAGAAGCTTCAGGGTGTGCTTATAGAATTATCGACAAGCTACGTCCATTGTCATCAAAGCATGTACTTGTCGACCAACGGTAAGCGTAAAGACTTCATAATTCGATCTACATAAACCACAACATTAGTGACGACAACGACCATGTACATAAGAAGCTTCGGGGTGTGCTTATAGAAATATCGACAAGCTACGCTAAGTGTTATACTACATAAGCCATAATATTAGCAACGACAACGACCATGTACATGAGAAGCTTCGGTGTGTGTTTCCAGCAGAGTGACACTGTGCTAAACCCTGCCTTCAAACCATTTGTCCAATTCACCGCAAAGTTTCACCACGCGGGCAAGTGAGACGGAGCGCGGAGGAAGAAGCTTTCGTGGAATGAGAGCGCACGTTTCAATCACTCAGCGAATTTAGGGTGAATTGAGGCCGCATGAATCGTTTAAAAGACAATTGATCGAGCGAGAAACGGCAAGTAGTAATAACAGCGGTTACAGAACTGTACGCAAAGTGAATTTCGCCGCGAAGTGATCAGCGAAGCCAGAAAGTGCATCTAGTTCCGGTGCAATATCAGGAAACCGTCACATCAGTTAGATGGTGAGGTGTAGGCTTGAGCCGCGAACCTCATTCGGCTTGGATGCGTTTTTACGCTGCGTAGCCACCATCGACTAATTCCCACTTTATTCAAGGCATCCTCCGTCCGCGTAGACACAGTAGGGATAGATGATAAATAAATTACTAAGTGGTGTAAATGTAACCAATTTAAAATAGCAACGTGAATAAAACTTAAAACTCTCAACATGTAATTCTATTTCTTTTTGTTGTTCTAGTTTAAGCGGACAGAGTAGCAGGTAAGTGGTGTTAATAGGAGTTCTTTCCCCGGGAGCCTTGATGATGTATATTGGATACACATCAAATGTGCTCCCAGTTCATACCAGTATACATAGGGTATACTGGTTATGCAACAAAATTGGCGCAGCCGGTAGGATATCGGTTTTACAGAGACCACAGTGTAGTGCGCTGTGTAGCAAATTTAAATGGGCTGAAAATCTATTCATCCAGCCGATATCTCAAACCATTCAACTCCTGTAAGAAACCATTGCTACTCATACTGTCCATCAAACTAGATCAGCTCGTTTAAAAAAAAAAATCAAATAATAATTGCAATCATTTAAAAAACAAAAATATAATATCAGTATCTAAATACAATATTGTTACCACTAATAAAGTACATAAAGCTAGATTAAACTTCTCAAAAAAGAAAATAAAAATAATATTGATTGTCCAAATAGCAAATATATAATATCAATATTCAAATACAAAATTAAGGTTACTCATACTTTCCAACAAACTAGATCAATCTCCTTAAATAAATTATCAAATAAATATTTCAATTAATTAAATAACAAAAAGAAAGTATGAATATCCAAACATAATACTATTGATCAAACTGAATCAGTCTTCCTTTAAAATAAACTCAGATAATTAAATTGATAATACTAATAATCAAAATATGATAACAATATTCAAATGTAATATTAATCCTACTCATACTGACCATCAAATAAGACCAGTCCCAAAATCAAATAGTCATCTTGAAAATTTAATTCTTCATTCATTTATTCCCTCATTCATATATCTTTAATCTCATATTTCTTATCTGAAGGTCATCCAAACTAACTCTTAACTCGTTCAAACCCAACGTAGAATTTATAAAGATATAAAGTTTCAATCAACTAACATGCGAAAACACAAAACATTACAAGTAAATACTAAACACAAATAAGCAAAACGAAAACTTAACAGCGAGCAAACAAACGCGTGCCATTGTTATCGAAATATGATACCACTTATCACTCCAACTGCTTGGACAATACGCGTACCCACATGCATATTAAAGTCTTATCTCTTGAATTGAATGAGCATTCGAATTAACTGAAGCATAATTAAAAGAGCAAACAAAAACAAACATTTAACTGCAAATTGAATAGATAGACATCTGGAAGGGCCGACGAAATAAATTAACTGCGCTGAACAAATACAAAGAATAATTTACATGACAATGGCAATTTACCAGGGCAAATAACCATGAACTTAAATTAATTTATGTAAACCATGAAACAATCGAATTTTTAGTTATAGGAACAATGCAACAATGCAAACGATTTTACCCCAAAACAAATTATTTCTTTCAAAATCCACTGCAATTCCATCGTGTTAAGGAAACGGAAAAAGTGGCAGTCAGGTCGGTAAAACCCCGGCAAAACTATCAGCAGACACGCTTTGTCGATGTCTAAATTGCACGATCACTGGAATGAAAACCAGTTGATTACACAACAGCCTCTGAGCCGTCGACATAAACTGTCGGCGGACACGCTATTTTTAGTAAATCCCTAAAGAAAAACATAATAGCCGCTGAGCTGCCCGATTTCAACTTTCGGCAGACACGCTACATATAGTATTAAGTCATATGCAAAAGAGACATCAATTTACCATCCAGTCGTAGCCTCTGAGCTGTGGATCCAAAAGGGTTTACAACACGCTATCAATCATGTACCCTTTAAATAAGCCACTACGTTTCCTTGCACAATAAATACCTTATATAACTGCTAACTGTTAAAAAAAAAGTCACAAATAAAACTCCTGTAGAAAGCGCAAGACAATTCAAAGCCCACCCATTTCCCACCCTTTTACTTTATATATGGCGATAATATCAAATAGCGTCTTAGGAGATGTCTTTAAGTTGCTTTAAACAATCAAGATCGAGATCAAAAATTTATTCACGGCAATGAAGTGACCTCGCACGGCACTGTACTGTCTTCCAGTAAGGTCCAGGACAGCATTATGCCAAACTAAGTAGACACACACTAGGGAAAAATTAGACGGAACACATATAGGGTCTTGAATGAAGGTCGAAACTATATGTTCACAAGCCCATATAGTGTTAGTGTCTCTCCGTTTAATTTCAATTTAATGAAACAGATCATTATCATTCACAACTCATACAATATTTCTATACTTAACAAAAAAAATTCATAATAAATAGTAGATTCCAACTTATAAATAATCCACATCTATTTACACATACTGCTGAATACATTTCTAATAACCCTCCCTTTTTACAACTACAAATGAATAAAAAGTATGTAATTTGCTACGATAATTAAATGCATATACCTCAAAAGCTCTTATAGCATGGATGAAGTAAAAGCCCTGCCCACTATGAAATGCATTAAGCCGACTTAATTAAAAACAAATGCTCTTCAAGGCAATTACCAGCCAACCACGAATAAGTACATACATATCATATACGTCACATACTTCCTAGCAATCAGCGCATGTAAAAGCTACAATACATGGCCTCATTCAATTATCTCATGCATCATTGCAGAAGCAATGCTAATCATATCTTCAAAGCTCGTTAGCGGCGAGCAAAAACAATCACATAAACCTTCAATCCACGACTCCCATTCCCATTAACAACATTAACCATGCATATGTATAAAGGGGAAAGTTTTTTTTTTATCACACTCACTATGGTCTCTTGCGACGACTCGCCAGATCCAATTCGCACATATGTAGTGATAAGCGCAGTACGTTATTCCCTGATAACGAACTTCAATGATCGTGCGAACTGTTCAGCCCAAAGCTTAATCATTATCACACCATATAAAGCAAGTAAGCGAGCGTACTCGACAAAATTCCCAATCCCGATGGAAACCCATGCGGAAGCTTTGATAAGGTAGCATTCGCTGCCACCACAATGAAAGTTTTTCGCTCGGCTGAAATAAGTCCGAAGCTAATTAAGCGATTGGAGTGAACAATCTTATCAACCATACGAGTATGAGCGAATAGAATGCCGTCAAGCTTGGCGTTCTATCCCTACTAAATATCCTCACATTCCATCCCATTAAAAATTAATTCATAACGTTCCGCTTACATACTAACAAAAAAAAAATTCCCACTAAACTATTGGCACAATAATTAATATGTACAACTTTAAGAAAGCTTAGTTATCGTATTAAATAAAATTAATTGGAAACTATAGTAAAGTTAAAAGCAATAAGAAACAATTATGTAAACAATTTCATAAGTATAATCTGAAATATTCAAAGTAAAAAAAAAAGGAAACAGTAAGAATAGTGATATTAGTAGATATAAAAGAACGTTAATCGTATAGAAATTGAAAGTAGCAATGAATATAAAGACAAAACCAAAAAAAAAAGAAAAGGAAAAGAAGAAAATAATAAGTGCCATTGTACTTGCACCGTTCACACTACATCCTCACTAACGCTAATTTGCTAACATCTGTACTACAACCTAGTAACGCACAAATAGGTAAACCAATAATATACAATTCTGATTTAAAGAAAAATCGGCAGCAAATATGGAAGTTAAAGGAAAATGTACTGTCTCATAAAGTAAAGCCAATTAAAAGTAATATTGAATTCCGGCATCCCTCAAATGAAAAATAGTTTTATATAAATAATAGTTTTATTCTCAAGAAAAAACGATTTGGGACCGGAAGAAATGTTCAGTATATTCTTCAACATTAGAATCGAACGTAACATAATTCCATTATTGTATATCAAATGAAATATTGAGTTGTTAATTTATGTTTGTATAGAATCAAACCAAACACGAACCTGCTTGGCTCAAAGTTGTATCAAACAAAAACCTTTGTGAATAATTATACTGATAAACAATCAAAAAAAAAAAAAAATCTTAACTCACTGTATCAAAAGAAATACTAAGTATCAGACAAAACATCAATTTATAATTAACATATTATGTTAGTATCAAGTAAAAACGTAACCGTACAGATTAGCGACTCAGGCAAGCAAATCATGAGTCCGTAACGATATAAAATCAAAAATTAAGTAGTTTTCAATTGTTACGTTGTATTATGCCATAACATGTTAAGTAGCGTAAATTAGGAGTTCAAGATACACGAAATTAAACGGTAGAGTTAAGTCTGTTAATCAAGAACCAGCAGCAAAACAACAATCAACAATAGGCAGTGAGAAGTACAGCGGACAATAGTAATGGCCTTAGCAGCGCAAAGTACAACTTACGCATTAAGTAATTCGCATCATTGGAACGGAACAACGATTTACTTCACTCTCCAAGTACGTAAATCAGTCAAATCCGCCGGAGGAAATGTTATGCTACATACAACGTCGTCAATTGTCTAAGCTCCGCCAAGTGTATACGGCCAAGCGCATACGCCCATTGTCATTAAAACATGTACTTGTCGACAAACGGCAAACGTAAAGTCTTCATAATCCATACCATTAGCGACGACGACCATGTACATAAGAAGCTTCAGGGTGTGCTTATAGAATTATCGACAAGCTACGCCCATTGTCATCAAAGCATGTACTTGTCGACCAACGGCAAGCGTAAAGACTTCATAATTCGATCTACATAAACCACAACATTAGTGACGACAACGACCATGTACATAAGAAGCTTCGGGGTGTGCTTATAGAAATATCGACAAGCTACGCTAAGTGTTATACTACATAAGCCATAATATTAGCAACGACAACGACCATGTACATGAGAAGCTTCGGTGTGTGTTTCCAGCAGAGTGACACTGTGCTAAACCCTGCCTTCAAACCATTTGTCCAATTCACCGCAAAGTTTCACCATGCGGGCAAGTGAGACGGAGCGCGGAGGAAGAAGCTTTCGTGGAATGAGAGCGCACGTTTCAATCACTCAGCGAATTTAGGGCGAATTGAGGCCGCATGAATCGTTTAAAAGACAATTGATCGAGCGAGAAACGGCAAGTAGTAATAACAGCGGTTACAGAACTGAACGCAAAGTGAATTTCGCCGCGAAGTGATCAGCGAAGCCAGAAAGTGCATCTAGTTCCGGTGCAATATCAGGAAACCGTCACATCAGTTAGATGGTGAGGTGTAGGCTTGAGCCACGAACCTCATTCGGCTTGGATGCGTTTTTACGCTGCGTAGCCACCATCGACTAATTCCCACTTTATTCAAGGCATCCTCCGTCCGCGTAGACACAGTAGGGATAGATGATAAATAAATTACTAAGTGGTGTAAATGTAACCAATTTAAAATAGCAACGTGAATAAAACTTAAAACTCTCAACATGTAATTCTATTTCTTTTTGTTGTTCTAGTTTAAGCGGACAGAGTAGCAGGTAAGTGGTGTTAATAGGAGTTCTTTCCCCGGGAGCCTTGATGATGTATATTGGATACACATCAAATGTGCTCCCAGTTCATACCAGTATACAGAGGGTATACTGGTTTTGCAACAAAATTGGCGCAGCCGGTAGCGCACGTCTCACTACTCGAGAAAAAGCCATTTAAAATTTTGGTGTTTTTTTCCCTATTTCAACCTTCATAAAAAATAGTGTATTTGTAAATAATATTACAAATTTGTACTTGTTGCAAAGAATAGACTGGCAGCTACAAAATGAGACCAAAATTTTGACAATCGGATAGAAATTGTGGGCACAGTGAACGGTCAAAGCGAGAGATCTACCAAGCCTTAAAATTAAATCGCAAAACAACGAATTCGCACCTTTAAGGGGAGAAAAAGGTATTAAAAGTGTTGGCGTTTTTTTATCCTATTTCAACCTTCATGACAAATAGTGTATTTGTAAATAATATTACAAATCTATACTTACCGTAAAGAATAGATTGGCAGCTACAAAATGAGACCAAAATTTTGACAATCGGATAGAAATTATGGGCGCAGTGAACGGTCAAAATTAGAGATCTACCAAGCCTTAAAATTAAATCGTAAAAACGCCGAATGTGCACGTTTAAGGGGAGAAAAAGCAATTTAAAATTTGGGTGTTTTTTATCCTTTTTCCAGCTGCATAAAAAATAGTGTATTTGTAAATAATATCACAAATTTGTACTTGTCGTAAAGAACAGACTCGTAGCTACAAAATTAGACCAAAATTTTGACAATCGGATAGAAATTGTGGGCACAGTGAACGTTCAAAGCTAGAGATCTACCAAGCCCCAAAATTAAGTAGCAAAGCGCCGAATTTACACGTTTAAGGGGAGAAGAAGCGAGTTAAAGTTTTGGTGTTGTTGTTCCTATTTTAATTTTCATAAAAAAAGTGTATTTATAAATAAAACTGCAAATTTTCACTTGTCGTAAAGAATAGACTGGCAGATACAAAATGAGACCAAAATTCTGACAATCGGATAGAAATCGTGGGCACAGAGAACGGTCAAAGCTAGAGGTCTACCATGCCATTTTGACAATCGGATATAATCTGTGGGAGTAGTGAACGATCAAAGCTAGAGATCTCCCAAGCCTTTATTATAAATCGTAAAACCGCCGAATTCGCACGTTTAACATGAGAAAAAGTGATTTAAAATTTTGGTGTTGTTTTTCCTATTTCAACCTTCATAAAAATGGTGTAATTGTGGAAAATATTACAAATTTAAACTTGGCGTAAGGAATAGACTGGCAGCTACAAAATGAGACCAAAACTTTGACAATCGGATAGAAATTGTGGGCACAAAGAACGGTCAAAGCTAGAGATGGTGTTTTTTAATTCATAAAAAATAGTGTATTTGTAAATAATATTACAAATTTGTACGTGTCGTAAAGAATAGACTGGCAGCTAGAAAACGAGACCAAAATTTTGACAATCGGATAGAAATTGTGGGTACAGTGAACGGCTAAAGCTAGAGATCTACCAAGCCTTAAAATAAAATCGTAATAACGCCGAATTTTCACGTTGAAGGGGAGAAAAAGCCATTTAATTTTTTTTTTTTTTAATGCTATTTGAACCTTCATAAAAAATAGTGTTTTTTTAAATAATATTACAAATTTGTGCTTGTCGTTAAGAATAGACTGGCAGCTACAAAATGCGACCAAAATTTTGACAATCGGATAGAAATTGTGGGCACAGTGAACGGTAAAAGCTAGAGATCTACCAAGCCTTAAAATTATATCGTAAAAACGCCGAATTCGCACGTTTGAGGGGAGAAAAAGCAACTTAAAATTGGCACGTTGAAGTGGAAAAAGGAATTTCAAGTTTCGGTGTTTCTTTTCCTTTCACATCCTGCATAAAAAATAGTGTATTTGATAATCGTATTACAAATTTGGACTTGTCGTAAAGAATAGACTGGCAGCTACACAATGAGTTAAAAAATTTTGACAATCGGATAGAAATTTTAGGCAAAGTGATCGATCAAAGCAAGAGATCTACCAAGCCTTAAAATTAAAGCGTAAAATCGCCGAATTCGCACGTTTAAGGGGAGAAAAAGCAATTTAAAGTTTTGGTGTTTTTTTATCCTATTTGAACCTTCATAAAAAATAGTGTTTTTGTAAATAATATTACAAATTTGTATCTTTTGTAAAGGATAGACTGGCAGCTACAAAATGAGACCAAAATTTTGACAATCAGATAGAAATTGTGGGCACAGTGAACGGTCAAAGCTAGAAATCTACCAAGCCTTATAATTAAATCGCATAAATGCCGAATTCGCACGTTTAAGGGGAGAAAAAGCAATTTAATTTTTGGTGTTATTTTTCCTTGTTCAACCTGCATAAAAAAACGTGTATTTGTAAATAATATTACAAATTTGTACTTGCCGTAAAGACTAGACTGGCAGCCACAAAATGAGACCAAAATTTTGACAATCGTGAACGGTCAAAGCTAGAGATCTACCAAACCTTAAAATTAAATCGTAAAAACGCCGAATTTGCACCTTTAAGGGGAGAAAAAGCAATTTAAAGTTTTGGTGTTTTTTTTTATCGTATTTCAACTTTCATAAAAAGTAGTGTATTTGTAAATAATATTACAAATTTGTACTTGTCGTGAAGACTAGACTGGCAGCTAAAAATGAGAACAAAATTTTGACAATCGGACGAAGATTTTGGGCACAGTGAACGGTCAAAGTTAGAGATCTACCAAGCCTTAAAATTAAATCGTATACATGCCGAATTTGCACGATTAAGGGGAGAAAAGGCCATATAGTTTTTTGTTTTCTTTTTTGTATCTCAACCTGCATAAAAAATAGTGTGTTTTTAAATAATATGACAAATTTGTACTTGTTGCAAAGACTACACTAGCAGCTAAAAATGAGACCAAAATTTTGACAATCGGAGAAAAATTATGGGCACAGTGAACGGCCAAAGCTAGAGATCTACCAAGCCTTAAAATTAAATCGTAAAAACGCCAAATTCGCATTTTTAAGGGGAGAAAAAGCAATTTCAAGTTTTGGTGTTTTTTTTTCCTATTTCAACCTTCATAAGAAATAGTGTTTTTGTAAATAATATTACAAATTTGTACTTGTCGTAAAGAATTGACTGGCAGCTACAAAATGCGACCAACATTTTGACAATTTTAATAGAAGTTGTGGGCATAGTGAACGCTCAAAGCTAGAGATTTACCAAGCCTTAGAATTAAATCGTAAAGACGCCGACTTCACACGTTTAAGGGGAGAAAAAGCAATTTAATGTTTCGGTGTTTTTTTTATCCTACTTCAACCTTCATAAAAAAAGTGTATTTGGAAATAATATTACAAATTTGTGTTTGTCGTAAAGAATAGACTGGCAGCTACAAAATGAGACCAAAATTTTGATAATCGCATAGAAATTGTGGGCACAGTGAACGGTCAAAGCTAGAGATCTACCAAGCCTTCAAATTAAGTCGCAAAAAAGCCGAATTCGCACGTTTAAGGGGAGAAAAAGCCATTTAAAGTTTTGGTGTTTGTTTTCCTATTCCAACCCTCATAAAAAAAAAGTGTATTTGTAAATAATATTACAAATTTATACTTGTCGTAAAAAATAGACTGACAGCTACAAAATGAGGCCAAAATTTTGACAATCGGAAAGAAATTGTACGCACAGTGAACGGTCAAAGCTAGAGATCTCTCAAGCCCTAAAATTAAATCGTAAAAACGCTGAATTCGCACGTTTAAGGGGAGAAAAAGCCATTTAAAGTTTTGGTGTTTTCCTTCCTATTTAGACCTTAAAAAAAATACTGTTTTTTGTAAATAATATCACAAATTTGTACTTGTCGTAAAGAATAGACTGGCAGCTACAAAATGAGATCAAAACTTTGACAATCGGATGGAAATTTGGGAACAGTGAAAGGTCAAAGCTAGAGATCTACCAAGCCTTAAAATAAAAGCGTAAAAACGCTGCATTCGCACGTTTTAGGGGAGAAAAAGCCATTTAAAGTTTTGCTGTTTTCCTTCCTATTTCAACCTTTATAAAAATACTGTTTTTTGTAAATAATATTACAAATTTGTACTTGTCGTAAAGAATAAACTGGCAGCTACAAAATGTGATCAAAATTTTGACAATCGGATAGAAATTGTGTTCACAGTGAAAGCTCAAAGCTAGAGAATTACCAAGCTTTAAAATTAAATAGTAAAAACGCTGAATTCGCACATTTAAGGGGAGAAAAAGCCATTTAAAGTTTTGGTGTTTTCCTTCCTATTTCAACCTTTTTTAAAAATACTGTTTTTAGGGTTTTGTACTAAAATACAAAACCCTATTGCAATCACGACCTGTGTCCGTCTGTCCGTCCGTCCGTCCGTCCGTCCGTCTGTATGTCACAGCACTTTTTCGCCGAAACTACTTAAGCTGCAGTCATGCAACTTTGTGGAAAGGTCAGAAGTGATGACTTCTTGAAAGTTCAATGGTGAAAAAATTTTCAAAGGTGTTTAAGGGGGGTCTCCCCATATTGGGAAGTGACCCCCCAAAAAAAAATTTTCACCATTGGTAGTCGAGTAGGGTGTCATTGGAAAGGTCTCAATAAGGTCTTTTCAAAACGAGTCTTGAAATCGCTTTACGAGTACCGAGGGGGGCAGGGGAAGGGGAAATGTACGAACTTTTCGCGTACCCTCCCTCGCGATTGGACACCGTCCATCCGAAAAATCTGAAAAAAATCATGGATGTAGGCCTTTATGAGTACAACAACAATAAATACATGAGAAGTCAAAATTCACTCAACTTTGTTAGTAATAGTATGATTTATTGATTTTATGTTTTCTTGAATAAAATCTAGATGGTATCCTTAAATTCAATAAAATTTAGCACACAGAAGACTATTAATAAGATTAATCTTTTCTGAAAGTTTCATAAAGATCGAATAATATTTAACGAAGTTATAGTGATTTGAATTTTCCTGCATTACTATGGAACAATATGCCCTGTATTACTATGGAAACATATGGCTATGGAGCCATATGCGCTTTTTACCGACTTAGAAACTACAGTTTTGCTAGGATTTGCATGAAAATTTCAGGAATGATAGGTATCATGAAGATGAGTACATACAATTGAAACAAGTCGGAAAGGCAGGAGAGAGCTCCTATCCAAAGGGCTTTGTAACCATTCTAGGATTCTAAAAAACAGGCCGTGAATCGATGATTACAGTACAGAGGAGTGGCCCCTGAAAAAAATTTCATGAAAGGTAGCCGATATGAGTATCAACTGAAAGTTCTCTATGAGAGCTTTTCAAAACAGTTCTTAAACTGACATATTTTGGTTCTGTGGGGGCATACGGGGGGAATACATGAAAAATGTGTTTCCTCCCTCGCGAATAGACACCCGTGATCTTAAAAAATCTGAAATAATTATCAAGGGAGATATTTGTGGGTATAACTATAACAAATACCTCAGAAGTCAAAATTCTTTCAACTTTTCTAATAATAGTATGATCCTCGAACATGACATGTTTCTTGATTTTATTCGTTACTGGTTACTGCATTTTGTAAGTTGAGTACAAAACCCTTCTGACATGAGCATAGGTCTGTCTACCCAACTTGTTTGTAAATAATATTACAAATTTGTACTTGTCGTAAAGAACAGACTGGCAGCTACAAAATGAGATCAAAATTTTGACAATCGGATAGAAATTGTAGGCACAGTGAAAGCTCAAAGCTAGAGAATTACCAAGCTTTAAAATTTAATCGTAATAATGCCGAATTCGCACGTTTAAGGGGAGAAAAAGCCATTTAAAGTTTTGGTGTTGTTTTTGCCTATTTCAACCTTCATGAAAAATGGTGTATTTGTAAATACTATTACAAATTTGTACTTGTCGAAAAGAATAGACTGGCAGCTATAAATGAGACCAAAATTTTGATTATCGGATAGAAATTGTGGGCACAGTGAACGGTCAAAGCTAGAGATCTACCAAGCCTTAAAATAACATCTTAAAGATGCCGAAATCGCACGCCTAAGGGGAGAAAAACAATTTAAAATTTTGGTGTTTTTTTACCTATTTCAACCTTCATAAAAAAAGTGTATTTGTAAATAATATTACAAATTTGTATTTGTAGTAAAGAATGGACTGGAAGCTACAAAACGAGACCAAAATTTAGACAATCGGATAGAAATTGTGGGCACAGTGAACGGTCAAAGCTAGAGATCTATCAAGCCTTAAAATTAAATCGTAAAAACGCCGAATTCGCACGTTTAAGGGGAGAAAAAAAGCCATCTAAAGTTTTGGTGTTGTTTTTGCCTATTTCAACCTTCATAACAAATAGTGTTTTTGTAAATAATATTACAAATTTGTACTTGTTGCAAAGAATAGACTGGCAGCTACAAAACGAGACCAAAATTTTGACAATCGGATAAAAATTGTGGGCACAGTGAACGGTCAAAGCTAGAGATCTATCAAGACTTAAAATTGAATCGTAAGAACGCCGACTTTGCACGTTTAAGGGGAGAAGAAGCCATTTAAAGTTTTGTTGTTTTTTCGTTCCCATTTCACCCATGATTAAAAAATATTGTGTGTTTGTAAATAATATTACAAATTTGTACTTGCTGTAAAGAATAGACTGGCAGCTATAAATGAGACCAAAATTTTGACAATCGGTTGGAAATTGTGGGCACAGTAGACGGTCAAAACTAGAGATCTACCAAGCCTTAAAATTAAATTGTAAAAATGCCGAATTCGCACGTTTAAGGGAAGAAAAAGCCATTTAAAGTTTTGGTGTTTTTTTTCCTATTTCAACCTTCATAAAAAAAAGTGTTTTTGTAAAAAATATTACAAATTTTAACTTGTCGTAAAGAACAGACTGGCAGCTACAAAACGAGACCAAAATTTTGACAATCGGATAGAAATTGTGGGCACAGTGAACGGTCAAAGCTAGAGATCTACCAAGCTCTAAAATTGAATCGTAAAAATGCCGAATTCGCACGTTTAAGGGGAGAAAAAGCAATTTAAAATTTTGGTGTTTTTTAATCCTATTTCAAGCTGCATAAAAAATAGTGTATTTGTAAATAATATCACAAATTTATGATATTATTTACAAATACACCTTTATTATAAATCGTAAAAACGCCGAATTCGCACGTTTAACATGAGAAAAAGTGGTTTAAAGTTTTGGTGTTTTTTTTCTATTTCAACCTTCATAAAAATGGTGTATTTGTAGAAAATATTACAAATTTAAACTTGGCATAAAGAATAGACTGGCAGCTACAAAATGAGACCAAAATTTTGACAATTGGATAGAAATTGTGGGCACAAAGAACGGTCAAAGCTAGAGATCAACCAGGCCTTAAAATTAAGTCGCAAAACCGCCGAACTCGCACGTTTAAGGGGAGGAAAACCAATTTAAAGTTTTGCTGTTTTTTAATCCTATTTGAACCTTCATAAAAAATAGTGTATTTGTAAATAATATTACAAATTTGTACGTGTCGTAAAGAATAGACTTGCAGCTACAAAATGAGACCAAAATTTTGACAATCGGATAGAAATTGTGGGTACAGTGAACGGTCAAAGCTAGAGATCTACCAAGCCTTAAAATAATATCGTAATAACGCCGAATTTTAACGTTTAAGGGAAGAAAAAGCAATTTAAAGATTTTTTTTTATCCTATTTCAACCTTCATAAAAAAAGTGTTTTTTTAACTAATATTACAAATTTGTACTTGTCGTTAAGAATAGACTGGCAGCTACAAAATGAGACCAAAATTTTGACAATCGAATAGAAATTGTGGGCACAGTGAACGGTCAATACTAGAGATCTACCAAGCCTTAAAATTAAATCGTAAAAACGCCGAATTCGCACGTTTGAGGGAAGAATAAGCAACTTAAAGTTCGCACGTTGACGGGGAAAAAGGAATTTCAAAGTTCGGTGTTTTTTTTTCCTTTCTCATCCTGCATGAAAAATAGTGTATTTGAAAATCGTATTACAAATTTGGACTTGTCGTAAAGAATAGACTGGCAGCTTCAAAATGAGACAAAAAATTTTGACAATCGGATAGAAATTTTAGGCAGAGTGAACGATCAAAGCAAGAGATCTACCAAGCCTTAAAATTAAAGCGTAAAAACGCCGAATTTACACGTTTAAGGGGAGAAAAAGCCATTTAAAGTTTGGTGTTTTTTTCCTATTTCAACCCATAAAAAATAGTGTATTGTTAAATAGTATTACAAATTTGTTCTTGTTGCAAAGAATAGACTGGCAGCTACAAAATGAGACCAACATTTTGACAATCGGATAAAAATTGTGGGCACAGTGAACGGTCAAAGCTAGAGATCTACCAAGCCTTAAAATTAAATATTATAAATGCCGTATTTGCACGATTAAGGGGAGAAAAAGCCATAAAGTTTTTTGTGTTTTTTTTTTCCTATTTCAACCTGCATAAAAAATAGTGTTTTTTTAAATAATATGACAAATTTGTACTTGTTGCAAAGACTAGACTTGCAGCTAAAAATGAGACCAAAATTTTGACAATCGGAGAAAAATTATGGGCACAGTGAACGGTCAAACCTAGAGATCTACCAAGCCTTAAAATTAAATCGTAAAAACGCCGAATTCGCACGTTTAAGGGGAGAAAAAGCCATTTAAAATTTTGGTGTTTTTTTCCTGTTTCAACCTTCATAAAAAAAAGTGTATTTGTAAATAATATTACAAATTTGTACTTGTCGTAAAGAATCGACTGGCAGCTACAAAATGAGGCCAAAACTTTGACAATCGGATAGAAATTGTAGGCATAGTGAACGGTCAAAGCTAGAGATCTACCAAGCCTTAAAATTAAACCGTAAAAACGCCGAATTCGCACGTTTAAGGGGAGAAAAAGCAATTTATGGCTTTGGTGTTTTTTTTTCCTATTTCAACCTTCATAAGAAATAGTGTTTTTGTAAATAATATTACAAATTTGCCTTTGTTGCAAAGAATAGACTGGCAGCTACAAAATGAGACCAACATTTTGACAATCGGATAGAAATTGTGGGCACAGTGAACGGTCAAAGCTGGAGATCTACCAAGCCTTAAAATTAAATCGTGAAAACGCTGAATTCGAACGTTTAAGGGTAGAAAAAGCAATTTTAAGTTTTGGTGTTTTTTTTCCTATTTCAAGCTTCATAAGAAATTGTGTATTTGTAAATAATATTACAAATTTGTACTTGTCGTAAAGAATTGACTGGCAGCTACCAAATGCGACCAACATTTTGACAACTATTTCAACCTTCATAAGAAATAGTGTATTTGTAAATAATATTACAAATTTGTATTTGTTGCAAAGAATAGACTGGCAGCTACAAAATGAGACCAAAATTTTGACAATCGGATAGAAATTGTGAGTACAGTGAACGGTCAAAGCGAGAGATCTACAAAGCTTAAAATTAAATCGGTAAAAACGCCGAATTCAGACGTTAAAAGGGAGAAAAAAACCCTTTAAAGTTTTGGTGTGTTTTTTCCTATTTCAACCCATAAAAAATAGTGTATTTGTAAATAATATTACAAATTTGTGCTTGTTGCAAAGAATAGACTGGCAGCTACAAAATGAGACCAAAATTTTGACAATCGGATAGAAATTGTGGGCACAGTGAACGGTCAAAGCTAGAGATCTACCAAGCCTTCAACTTACGTCGCAAAAACGCCAAATTCGCACCTTTAAGGGGAGAAAAAGCCATTTAAAGTTTTCATGTTGTTTTTTCCTGTTCCAAACATCATAAATAATAGTGTTTTTGTAAAAAATATTGCAAAATTTGTACTTGTCGTTAGGAATAGACTAGCAGCTACAAAATGAGGTGAAAATTTTGACAATCGGATAGAAATTGTGGCCACAGTGAACAGTCAAAATTAAAGATCTACCAAGCCTTAAAATTTAATCGTAAAACGCCGAATTAGCACGTTTAACGGGAGAAAAAGCAATCTAAAGTTTTGGTGTTTTTTCCTATTTCAACCTTCATAAAAAAAGTGTTTTTGTAAAGAATATTACAAATTAGTATTTGTCGTGAAGAATAGACTGGCAGCTACAGAACGAGACCAAAATTTTGACAATCGGATAGAAAATGTAGCTCAAAGCTAGAGATCTACCAAGCCTTAAAATTAAATCGTAAAAACGCCGAATTCGCACGTTTAAGGGAAGAAGAAGCCATTTAAAGTGTTGTTGTTTTTTCGTTCCTATTTCACCCATCATTAAAAGATATTGTGTATTTGTACATAATTTTACAAATTTGTACTTGTTGTAAAGGATAGACTGGCAGCTACAAAATAAAACCAAAATTTTGTCAATCGGATAGAAATTGTGGGCACAGTGAACGGTCAAAGCTAAAGATCTACCAAGCCTTAAAATTGAATCGTAAAAACGCCGAATTCGCACGTTTAAGGGGAGAAAAAGCCATTCAAAGTTTTGGTGTTTTCCTTCCTAATTCAATATTCATAAAAAATACTGTTTTTTGTAAATAATATTACAAATTTGTACTTGTCGTAAAGAATAGACTGGAAGCTACAAAATGAGACCAAAACTTTGACAATCGGATGGAAATTGTGGGCACAGTGAACGGTCAAAGCTAGAGATCTACCAAGCCTTAAAATTAAAGCGTAAAAATGCCGAAGTCGCACATTTAAGTGCAGAAAAAGCCATTTAAAATTTTGGTGTTGTTTTTGCCTATTTCAACCTTCGTAAAAAACGGTGTATTTGTAAATGATATTACAAATTTGTACTTGACTGGCAGCTATAAATGAGACCAAAATTTTGACAATCGGATAGAATTTGTGGGTACAGTGAACGGTCAAAGCTAGAGATCTACCAAGCCTTAAAATTACACCTTAAAGATGCCGAAATCGCACGTTTAAGGGGAAAAAACCATTTAAAGTTTTGGTGTTATTTTTCCTATTTCAACCTTCATAAAAAAAGTGTATTTGCAAATAATATTAAATTTGTATTTGTAGTAAAGAATGGACTGGCAGCTACAAAACGAGACCAAAATTTAGACAATCGGATAGAAATTGTGGGCACAGTGAACGGTCAAAGCTAGAGATCTATCAAGCCTTAAAATTAAAGCGTAAAAACGCCGAATTCGCACGTTTAAAGGGAGAAAAAGCCATTTAAAGTTTTGGTGTTATTTTTCCTATTTCAACCTTCATAAAAAAAGTGTATTTGCAAATAATATTAAATTTGTATTTGTAGTAAAGAATAGACTGGCAGCTACAAAATGCGACCAAAATTTTGACAATCGGATAGAAATTGTGGGCACAGTGAACGGTCAAAGCTAGAGATCTACCAAGCCTTAAAATTAAAGCGTAAAAACGCCGAATTCGCACGTTTAAGGGGAGAAAAAGCCATTTACAATTTTGTTGTTTGTTCGTTCCTATGTCACCCATCATTAAAAAATATTGTGTGTTTGTAAATAATTTTACAAATTTGTACTTGTTGTAAAGAATAGACTGGCAGCTATAAATGAGACCAAAATTTTGACTATCGGTTGGAAATTGTGGGCACAGTGAACGGTCAAAGCTAGAGATCTAACAAGCCTTAAAATTAAATCGTAAAAACGCCGAATTCGCACGTTTAAGGGGAGAAAAAGCCATTTGAAGTTTTGGTGTTTTTTTTCCTATTTCAACCTTCATAAAAAAGAGTGTTTTTGTAAATAATATTTCAAATTTGTACTTGTCGTCAAGAGCAGACTGGCAGCTACAAAATGAGATCAAAATTTTGACAATCGGATAGAAATTGTGGGCACAGTGAACGGTCAAAGCTAGAGATCTATCAAGCCTTAAAATTAAATCGTAAAAATGCCGAATTCGCACGTTTAAGAGGAGAAAAACCCATTGAAAGTTTTGTTGTTTTTTCGTTCCTATTTCACCCATCATAAAAAATAGTGTATTTGTAAATAATATTACAAATTTAGACTTGTCGTAAAGAATAGGCTGGCAGCTATAAATGAGACCAAAATTTTGACAATCGGATAGAAATTGTGAGCACAGTGAACGGTCAAAGCTAAAGATCTACCAAGCCTTAAAATTAAATCGTGAAAAAGCCGATTTGGCACGTTTAAGGGGAGAAAAAGCCATTTAAAGTTGTGTTGTTTTTTCGTTCCCGTTTCACCCATCATAAAAAATACTGTGTATTCGTAAATGATATTACAAATTTGTACTTGACTGGCAGCTATAAATGAGACTAAAATTTTGACAATCGGATAGAAATTGTGGGCACAGTGAACGATCAAAACTAGAGATCTACCGAGCCTTAAAATTAAATCGTAAAAACGCCGAATTTGCACGTTTAAGGGGAGAAAAGCCATTGAAAGTTTTGTTGTTTTCTCGTTCCTATTTCAACCATCATAAAAAATATTGTGTATTTGTAAATAATATTACAAATTGGTACTTGTCGTAAAGAATAGACTGGCAGCTACAAAATGAGATCAAAATTTCGCCAATCGGATAGAAATTGTGGGCACAGTGAAAGGTCAAAGGTAGAGAACTCCCAGCCTTTAAAATTTATTGTAATAATGCCGGATTCGCACGTTAAAGGGGAGAAAAAGCCATTCAAAGTTTTGGTGTTTTTTTCCTATTTAAACCTTCATAAAAAATACTGTTTTTTGTAAATTATATTATGAATTTGTATTTGTTGCAAAGAATAGACTGGCTGCTACAAAATGAGACCAGAATTTTGACAATCGGATAGACATTGTGGGTGCAGTGAAGGGTCAAAGCTAGAGATCTACCAAGCCTTAAAATTAAATCGTAAAAACGCCGGATTCGTACGTTTAAGGGGAGAAAAAGCCATTTGAAGTTTGGTGTTATTTTTCCTATTTCAACCTTGTACTTGTTGCAAAGAATAGACTGGCGGCTACAAAATGAGACCAACATTTCGACATTCTGATAGAAATTGTGGGCAGAGTGGAAGGTCAAAGCTAGAGATCTACAAAGCCTTAAAATTAAAGCGTAAAACGCCGAGTTCGCATGTTTAAGGGGAGAAAAAGCCATTTGAAGTTTTGGTGTTTTTTTATCCTACTTCAAACTTCATAAAAAAAGTGTATTTGGAAAAAATATTACGAATTTGTAGTTGTCAAGAAGAATAGACTGGCAGCTACAAAATGAGACCAACATTTTGACAACCGGATAGAAATTGTGGGCACAGTGAACGTTCAAAGCTAGAGATCTCTCAAGCCCTAAAATTAAATCGTAAAAACGCCGAATTCGCACGTTTGAGGGAGGAAAAAGCCATTTAAAGTTTTGGTGTTTTCCTTCCTATTTCAGCCTTCATAAAAAATACTGTTTTTTGTAAATAATATTACAAATTCGTATTTGTTGCAAAGTATAGACTGGCAGCTACAAAATGAGACCAAAACTTTGACAATCGGATGGAAATCGTGGGCACAGTGAACGGTCAAAGCTAGAGATCTACCAAGCCTTAAAATTTAAGCGTTAAAAACGCTGAAGTCGCACGTTTAAGGGGAGAACAAGCCATTTAAAGTTGTGGTGTTGTTTTTGCCTATTTCAACCTTCATAACAAATAGTGTATTTTTAAATGATATCACAAATTTGTACTTGACTGGCAGCTATAAATGAGACCAAACTTTTGACAATCGGATAGAAATTGTGGGCACAGTTGTAATGTGACGCCTACGCCCGGGAATCGAAGTGATTTCGATCCCGAACCCTTGCAACCGGCCAGATGGATATGTCCTCGAAGTGCCAGCGGACTTCATCTGTCGTGCGGATATCGTTGCGCAGAAAATATTTTTTTTCTGTCCAAATATTTAGATCTGTGGATATAAATATTCGAAATATAGAATTAATCCAAACCCCGGCACATTTCGAGACATAGCCATCTGGGAATGCCCCTCCACCGTGGCCATCGAGAAAACTATGCCACTGGCGACAACTGGAGAGGCACATTGCCGCCATATGGCGTGCCATTCCACACACCTCTGTTTTGTCCGAGGTGACAACCGGTTGAGCTTGACAGCCACATGGCGAAAAAGGTCATGGTGTGGTGTCAGCAGCGACTTGGCGCGGTCCTAGGGGTGATGAAAAACTAGTAAGAGGTTTTACAGATTTTCAATTTTTTTTATGCAATTAAATGTATTGTTGCTTACAGATTTTCAAAGTTTAAGCAAGGATTTCAAGTTAGACGACAACATTGGAGGCGAAATTACTTAAAGAATGCAAAACAAAGTGGAATCTATACAACTGACTTTCAGTTACTTCCTTTTATTACTCATCAATTAGAGCAATTGGGCGTGATTAGAGCATGTAAGGAGTAAGGCCAATGACACCTACGAGGGAATATACTTACGTATGTATGTACGCATGAATAGTGAGTTGTGTCGTCAAATTTAAAACTATCACGTATATTTGGAAAAAGGGTAATAAGTTACGCGTAATTCGCTAATACGTGAAGGTGATTCCAATAACCGCCAAGTACTTGCGCAATCCATATTGGCGATCCAGTGCATAGTGCTCAATCGCAGCACGTAGAATTTTATTTAATTGATCTCAATTGTCACCAATTTTCGGTCATCACATAACAAAGGGCTCGAATTAGGATGAAATGCTAATTAGACTGTGGAAGGAGGAAGTGAATCTCAAATCGAGAAACGCGGAATATCAAGCTGCTTCAACCCTTGCCATAATCTCATCAAATCGATTTCCAGATGTTTCATTTTATTTGTATTCGAGTTTTTATAGAGAGTTTTCTCAAAAGTTTTGTCGCGCTGCTTGAAATCCACCAAGCCACTTACCATGTGAGTGCATATCTTTGACATTTATGTGCTGTAGATTCAATTTTTCCACATTTAGTAGTATACAACCCTTCTTGTGAAATAATTTACTTCAGATCGTTCAAATAAGTTTAACTGATTCCCGTCTCTATATCTAATTGTTTTCTTAAAGTTGCAAGGGATTGTTTTTGACTTCTTGGCCCCGTAGTCTGAGTCGCTAATTTTCTTTCTTCATATAAATTTCGCGTTTTACTTCTCGCTACAATTTTGCATTGACACACAACATCGACTGAAATTTGATTCGACGGATGTTTTCTCCTCTTTTTTTTTGCGCTACGTTTCATTTTAATGTGCTTCTGATCGTTTAAATCTAAATCGAATGACATTTTTAAAGACGTAAAAATCCATACCACACAATTCAGTAAAATTGATCGCATCTTCTAAAACCGCTAAAATTATTTTTATTTTCGTTTGTAAGGATCAAACCGTGAAAAAGTAAAGTAGAAATATAAATATAATATCGTATGTCGGTTTTTAGACAATTAAATAAATGTACTCTCACAACAAGTAGATAAGCTTAAGCATAAGTAATTCAAAGGCTAGGCACTGATAAAGGCATAGTTATGTTATCTATTTTATATAAATTCAAAGAATTATATAGGATTTGAAGTGTTTTTATGTGTATTTGTCCACCCATATTTTCATTTCCCTTTTTATATTCTATCAATATGAAGAAACAAATTTTGAAGTAATATGGCTGCAAGATATAATCTGGAAATGCGAAAATTTAATGTTTACTATACATACACCTAGATAATTTAAATGAACTAAGAATAACTAAACAACATGTAATATTAGTCATCAATAATTGATAGATCTAACTTTTGAGTCTCATACCTTGGATTTGTGTTTAACCCTTATTATTATTCAAAACAATCCTCAATGACCAAGGATCTCTTAGGACATGAATTTGATGTTTATTTAGTTGATAAATTAAATAAAGATGCGAACAATCTACATACAGAAGATAACATTTGGCTTGTCTTGAAATGATGGTTTTTAAACGATTACACTTCTAAAATCAGACATAAAATTTTTACAGAATATTATATTAATCGTTTATTAAGTTGTAACATAAAAAAAAAGGTGATCACAAGCGAAATTTAATCGGAATATTTTACAACGAAATTAAATAAGAACCAAGTGAAATCATAATTTTATTTTCATGCTGATCTATTAACTCGGATGAAATATCATTTTAATCAAATATATCAGCCATATCATGTTGGAAACATATTATGCCCGCTATGATGTAAAATCCTTACCTTTCGACTTATGAATTGTCGCGATCTAATTACGAGTACGTGAATGAGATAGATAAGAGAAGATTATTTGACATTTATATATAAGAAATATTCAAAACGATATCTACGAGTATGTTAGTTTAAAACACATTTACACAAGAAGCAAAAACAAAAACATAATTTACATAACTTTTCTTAATTTAGTTGAATTATCTTTCACTTCAAATTTACACTAATTTTTTATTAAATCTTCAATCGTTCTTATTCCATATTTTCTATTTGATTGTGGTTCTATGAAAAAAGAAACGAAATATTTCTCGACTGTCATGAATATGTATAATTATAAGATGAAAGTTTAATCTTAAATTGTTAATAGTGTTTTCACCATTATAGTATCGTTTAAAAATTGTATTATTAAAAATGAATTGCTAAAAATTTAACTAACGACTTTCCTTTTCAGTGGCTCGTTCTTTTTCAGGGGGAACAGAGAGTGTAAGGTAGGTATGCCGGCGCGAGGGTAGGGTTTCGACAAATCCGCTGAGGTCGGTTTCGCGTCGCGCGCGGTACGCGGTACCTTTGATTGTTTCGTCATTTCCTTAGAGTAGTTTTAGTCGGTTTAATTTCGAGTAGCATATTTTTCGGTACCGCGTCGGTGATTCGGTAACGCGCGTATAGGATTTTGTAGAGTTTTGATTTGAGATCTGTGGAGAGATCACATCCAGAACTAAAGTAACGTAGGTTTCCCGTTCTGGATGAGTAGTTATTGACGCGTTTGGAAAACGGGCATGTCCAGGTGACTGAAATATTGTAATTGAGCGTAACCCATTCGGAGACCCGCGACCGGAATCCTCTCCGAACTAGCTGGCCGACAAGCAGTCACCGCGTGAATGGGTTACGGTGCACGGATTGGTTGACCTGTGTGTACCATCCGTTGGCACTACTCAGACTTAACGTCTAGAACCGATGAGAGGTCAGTTCCGCGTTCGAACTTGAAAAGTTAAAATCATTACACAGTGAACGGTCAAAGCTAGAGATCTACCAAGCCTTAAAATTGAATCGTAAAAACGCCGAATTCGCACGTTTAAGGGAAGAAAAAGCCATTTAAAGTTTTGGTGTTTTTTTTCCTATTTCAACCTTCACAAAAATAGTGTATTTGTAAATAATATTGCAAAATTTGTACTCGTCGTTAAGAATAGACTAGCAGCTACGAAATGAGGTGAAAATTTTAACAATCGGATAAAAATTGTGGGCACAGAGAACGGTCAAAGCTAGAGATCTACCAAGCCTTAAAGTTAAATCTGTAAAACGCCGAATTCGCACGTTTAAGGGAAGAAAAAGCCATTTAAAGTTTTGTTGTTTTTTCGTTCCTATTTCACACATCATGAAAAGATATTGTGTATTTGTAAATAATGTTACAAATTTGTACTTGTTGTAAAGAATATACTGGCAGATATAAATGAGACCGAAATTTTGACAATCGGATAGAAATTGTGGGCACAGTGAACGGTCAAAGCCAGAGATCTACCAAGCTTTAAAATTAAATCGTAATAATGCCGAATTTGCACGTTTAAGGGGAGAAAAAGCCATTTAAAGTTTTGGTGTTTTTCCTATTTCAACCGTCATAAAAAAAAGTGTTTTTGTAAATAATACTACAAATTTGTATTTGTCGTAGAGAATAGACTGGCAGCTACTAAACGAGAATGAAATTTTGACAATCGGATAGAAATTGTGGGCACAGTGAACGGTCAAAGCGAGAGATCTACCAAGCCTTAAAATTGAATCGTAAAAACGCCGAATTCGCACGTTTAAGGGGAGAAAAAGCCATATAAAGTTTTGGTGTTTTTTTTCCTATTTCAACCCTCATAAAAAAAAAGTGTATTTGTAAATAATATTACAAGTTTGTACTTGTCGTAAAGAATAGACTGGCGGCTACAAAATAAAACCAAGATTTTGACAATCGGATAGAAATTGTGGGCACAGTGAACGGTCAAAGCTAGAGATCTACCAAGCCTTAAAATTGAATCGTCAAAACGCCGAATTCGCACGTTTAAGGGGAGAAAAAGCCATTTAAAGTTTTGGTGTTTGTTTTCCTATTCCAACCTTCATAAGAAATAGTGTATTTGTAGATAATATTACAAATTTGTACTTGTCGTAAAAAATAGACTGACAGCTACAAAATGAGACCAAAATTTTGTCAATCGAAAAGAAATTGTAGGCACAACGAACGGTCAAAGCTAAAGATCTACCAAGCCTTAAAATTAAAGCGTAAAAACGCCGAATTCGCACGTTTAAGGGGAGAAAAAGCCATTTAAAGTTTTGGTGTTTTCCTTCCTATTTCAACCTTCATAAAAAATACTGTTTTTTGTAAATAATATTACAAATTTGTAATTGTCGTAAAAAATAGACTGGCAGCTACAAAATGAGATCAAAATTTTGACAATCGGATAGAAATTGTGGGCACAGTGAAAGGTCAAAGCTAGAGAACTACCAAGGCTTAAAATTAAAGCGTAAAAACGCCGAACTCGCACGTTTAAGGGGAGAAAAAGCCATTTGAAGTTTTGGTGTTTTTCTTCCTATTTCAATCTTTATAAAAAAATTGTATTTGTAAATAATATTACAAATTTGTACTTGTTGCAAAGAATAGACTGGCAGCTAACCAAAACCAAAAACTTATCACCAAAATCCAAAAACCAAAAACCAAAAACCAAAACCAAAAACCAAAAACCAAAAACCAAAAACCAAAAACCAAAAACCAAAAACCAAAAACCAAAAACCAAAAACCAAAAACCCAAAACCAAAAACCAAAAACCAAAAACCAAAAACCAAAAACTTAAAACCAAGCACCAAAAACCAAAATCCAAAAACCAAAAACGCAAAACCAAAAACCAAAAACCAAAAACCAAAAACCAACAAGTTGCGTAGATAGACCTATGCTCATGTCAGAAGGGTTTTGTACTCAACTTACAAAATGCAGTAACCAGCAACGAATAAAATCAAGAAACATGTCAAAGACGATTTAATTGGAGAAAATGTGAAATTCGAGGATCATACTCTTATTAACAAAGTTGAACGAATTTTGACTTCTGAGGTATTTGTTGTAGTTATACCCATAAATATCTCCTTTGACATTTTTTTTCAGATTTTTTAGATCACTGGTGTCCATTCGCGAGGGAGGAAACACATTTTTCATGTATTTTCCCCCCTGTGCTCCCACTGAAGCAAAAACTGTCAGTTTAAGAACTGTTTTGAAAAGCTCTCATAGAGAACTTTCATTTGATACTCATATCGGCTACCTATCATGAAATTTTTTTTCAGGGGCCACTTCTCTGTACTGTAATCATCGATTCATGGCCTATTTTTTCGAATCCTAGAATGGTTACAAAGCCCTTTTGCTAGGAGCTCTCTCCTGCCTCTTCGACTTGTTTCAATTGTATGTACTCATCTTCATAAAACCTATCACTCCTGAAATTTTCATGCGAATTCTAGCAAAGCTGTAGTGTTTAAGTCGGTAAAAAGCGCATATGGCTCCATAGCAATATGTTTCCATAGTAATACAGGGCATATTGCTCCATAGTAATACACGAAAATTCAAATCGCTATAACTTCGGCAAATACTATTCGATCTTTATGAAACTTTCAGAAAAGATTAATCTTATAAATAGTCATCTCGTTGCTAAACTTTATTGAGTTTAAAGGTACGCTTTAGATTTTATTCAAGAAAACACAAAATCGATAAATCATACTATTACTAACAAAGTTGAGTGAATTTCGACTTCTCATGTATTTGTTGTTGTTGTACTCATTAAGGCCTACATTCACGATTTTTTTCAGATTTTTCGGATGGAAGGTGTCAAATCGCGAGGGGGGTACGCGAAAAGTTCGTACATTTCCCCTTCCCCTGCCCCCCTCGGTACTTATAAGACAATTTTAGGACTTGTTTTGTAAAGATCTCATTGAGACCTTTCCAATGACACCCTACTCGACTACCAATGGTGAAAAATTTTTTTTGAGGGGTCACCCCCTTATATGGGGAGACCCCCCTTAAACGCCTTTGAAAAAATTTTCCACCCTTGAACTTTCAAGAGGTCACCACTTTTGACCTTTCTACAAAGTTTGATGGCTGTAGCCCTTATAGTTTCGGAGAAAAAGTGCTGTGACATACAGACGGACGGACGGACGGACGGACGGACGGACGGACGGACGGACAGACGGACAGACGGACACATGTCGTGATTGCAATAGGGTTTTGTATTTTAGTACAAAACCCTAAAAACCAAAAACCAACAAGTTGGGTAGACAGACCTATGCTCATATCAGAAGGGTTTTGTACTCAACTTACAAAATGCAGTAACCAGTAACGAATTAAATCAAGAAACATGTCATGTTCGAGGATCATACTATTATTAGAAAAGTTGAAAGAATTTCGAATCCTGAGATATTTGTTATAGTCATAGCCACAATTATCTCCCTTGATAATTATTTCAGATTTTTTAAGATCACGGGTGTCCATTCGTGAGGGAGGAAACACATTTTTCATGTATTTCCCCCTGTGCCCCGAATGAAGCAAAAACTGTCAGTTTAAGAACTGTTTTGAAAAGCTCTCATAGAGAACTTTCAGTTGATACTCATATTGGCTACCTTTCATGAAATTTTTTTTCGGGGGCCACTCCTTTGTACTGTAATCATCAATTCATGGCCTGTTTTTTAGAATCTTAGAATGGTTGCAAAGCCCTTTTGCTAGGAGCTCTCTCCTGCCTTCCCGACTTGTTTCAATTGTATGTACTCATCTTCATGATACCTATCATTCCTGAAATTTTCATGCAAATCCTAGCAAAACTGTAGTTTCTAAGTCGGTAAAAAGCGCATATGGCTCCATAGCCATATGGATGCATAGTAATACAGGCCATATTGTTCCATAGTAATGCAGGAAAATTCAAATCACTCTAACTTCGTTAAATATTATTTGATCTTTATGAAACTTTCAGAAAAGATCAATCCTATAAATAGTCATCTGTGTGCTAAATAATATTGAATTGAAGGGTACCGTCTAGATTTTATTCAAGAAAATATAAAATCAATAAATCATACTATTATTAACAAAGTTGAGTGAATTTCGACTTCTCATGTATTTGTTGTTGTTGTACTCATTAAGGCCTACATCCATGATTTTTTTCAGATTTTTCGGATGGAAGGTGTCCAATCGCGAGGGGGGGGGTACGCGAAAAGTTCGTACATTTCCCCTTCCCCTGCCCCCCACGGTACTCATAAGGCAATTTTAAGACTTGTTTTGAAAAGATCTCGTTAAGACCTTTCCAATGACATCCTACTCGACTACCACTGGTGAAATTTTTTTTTCAGGGGGTCACCTCCCTATATGGGGAGACCCCCCTTAAACCCCATTGAAAATTTTTTCCACCATTGAAATTTCAAGAGGTCACCACTTCTGACCTTTCCACAAAGTTTCATGGCTGTGGCTTCTATAGTTTCGGAGAAAAAGTGCTGTGACATACAGAGGGACGGACGGACGGACGGACGGACGAACGGACGGACGGACGGACGGACGGACGGACAGACGGACAGACGGACACAGGTCGTGATTGCAATAGGATTTTGTATTTTAGTACAAAACCCTAAAAACCAAAAACCAAAAACCAAAAACCAAAAACCAAAAACCAAAAACCAAAAACCAAAAACCAAAAAACAAAAACCAAAAACCAAAAACCAAAAACCAAAAACCAAAAACCAAAAACCAAAAACCAAAAACCAAAAACCAAAAACCAAAAACCAAAAACCAAAAACCAAAAACCAAAAACCAAAAACCAAAAACCAAAAACCAAAAACCAAAAACCAAAAACCAAAAACCAAAAACCAAAAACCAAAAACCAAAAACCCAAAACCAAAAACCAAAAACCAAAAACCAAAAACCAAGAACCAAAAACCAAAAACCAAAAACCAAAAACCAAAAACCAAAAACCAAAAACCAAAAACCAAAAACCAAAAACCATAAACCAAAAACCAAAAACCAAAAACCAAAAACCAAAGTCCAAAAACCAAAAACCAAAAACCAAAAACCAAAAGCCAAAAACCAAAAACCAAAAACATAAAACCAAAAACCAAAAACCAAAAACCAAAAACCAAAAACCAAAAACCAAAAACCAAAACCAAAAACCAAAAACCAAAAACCAAAAACCAAAAACAAATACCAACAACAGAAACCCAAAAACAAAAACCAAAAACCAAAAACCAAAGTCCAAAAACCAAAAACCGATATCCAAAAACCAAAAACCAAAAACCAACAACCAAAAACCAAAAACCAAAAACCAAAAACCAAAAACCAAAAACCAAAAACCAAACACCAAAAACCAAAAACCAAAAACCAAAATCCAAAAACCAAAAACCAAAAACCGAAATCCAAAAACCAAAAACCAAAAACCAAAAACCAAAAGCCAAAAACCAAAAACCAAAAACATAAAACCAAAAACGAAAAACCAAAAACCAAAAACCAAAAACCAAAAACCAAAAACCAAAACCAAAAACCAAAAACCAAAAACCAAAAACCAAAAACCAAAAACCAAAAACCAAAAACCCAAAACCAAAAACCAAACACCAAAAACCAAAAACCAAAAACCAAAAACCAACAACCAAAAACCAAAAACCAAAAACCAAAAACCAAAAACCAAAAACCAAAAACCAAACACCAAAAACCAAAAACCAAAAACCAAAAACCAAAAACCAAAAACCAAAAACCAAAAACCAAAAATCAAAAACCAAAAACCAAAATCCAAAAACCAAAAACCAAAAACCAAAAGCCAAAAACCAAAAACCAAAAACCAAAAACCAAAATCCAAAAACCAAAAACCAAAAACCAAAAACCAAAAACCAAAAACAAATACCAACAACAGAAACCCAAAAACAAAAACCAAAAACCAAAAACCAGAAACCAAAACCAAAAACCAAAAACCAAAAACCAAAAAACCAAAAACCAACAAACCATAATCCAAAAACCAAAAACCAAAAACCAAAACCAAAATCTAAAAACCAAAAACCAAAAACCAAAAATCAAAAGCCAAAAACCAAAAACCAAAAACATAAAACCAAAAACGAAAAACCATAAACCAAAAAACCAAAAACCAAAAACCAAAAACCAAAACCAAAAACCAAAAACCAAAAACCAAAAACAAAATACCAACAACAGAAACCCAAAAACAAAAACCAAAAACCAAAAACCAAAATCCAAAAACCAAACACCAAAAACCAAAAACCAAAAACCAAAAACCAACAACCAAAAACCAAAAACCAAAAACCAAAAACCAAAAACCAAAAACCAAAAACCAAAAACCAAAAACCAAAAACCAAAAACCAAAAACCAAACACGAAAAACGTAAAACCAAAAACCAAAAACCAAAAATCAAAAATCAAAAACCAAAAACTAAAATCCAAAAACCAAAAGCCAAAAACCAAAAACAAAAACCAAAAACCAAAAACCAAAACCAAAAAACAAAAATCAAAAACCAAAAACCAAAAACCAAAAACATAAAACCAAAAACCAAAAACCAAAAATCAAAAACCAAAAAACTAAAAACATAAAACCAAAACCCAAAAACCAAAAACCAAAAACCAAACACGAAAAACGTAAAACCAAAAACCAAAAACCAAAAACCAAAACCAAAAATCAAAAACCAAAAACCAAAAACCAAAACCAAAATCCAAAATCCAAAAGCCAAAACCAAAAATCAAAAACCAAAAACCAAAAACCAAACACGAAAAACATAAAACCAAAAACCAAAAACCAAATATCAAAAACCAAAAACATAAAACCAAAAACCAAAAACCAAAAAACCAAAAACCAAACACGAAAAACGTAAAACCAAAAACCAAAAACCAAAAACAAAACCAAAAATCAAAAACCAAAAACCAAAACCAAAACCAAAATCCAAAACCAAAAGCCAAAAACCAAAACCAAAACCAAAAACCAAAAACCAAAAACCAAACACGAAAAACATAAAACCAAAACCAAAAACCCAAAAATCAAAAACCAAAAACCAAAAACATAAAACCAAAAACCAAAAACCAAAAACCAAAAACCAAAAACCAAAACCAAACACGAAAAACGTAAAAACCAAAAACCAAAAACCAAAAACCAAAAATCAAAAACCAAAATCCAAAAAACCAAAATCCAAAAAACCCAAAACCAAAAACTACAATCCAAAAACCAAAAGCAAAAACCAAAAACCAAAAACCAAAAACCAAAAACCAAAAACCAAAAACCAAAAACCAAAAACCAAAAACCAAAAACCAAAATCCAAAAACCAAAAACCAAAAACCAAAAACCAAAAACCAAAAATCAAAAACCAAAAACCAAAAACATATAACCAAAAACCAAAATCCAAAAACCAAAAACCAAAAACCAAACACGAAAAAAACACGAAAAACGTAAAACCAAAAACCAAAAACCAAAAACCAAAAACCAAAAACCAAAAACCAAAAACCAAAAACCAAAAACCAAAAACCAAAAACCAAAAACCAAAAACCAAAAACCAAAAACCAAAAACCAAAAACCAAAAACCAAAAACCAAAAACCAAAAACCAAAAACCAAAAACCAAAAACCAAAAACCAAAAACCAAAAACCAAAAACCAAAACCAAAACCAAAAACCAAAACCAAAAACGAAAAACCAAAAACCAAAAACCAAAAACCAAAAACCAAAAACCAAAACCAAAAACCAAAAACCAAAAACCAAAAACCAAAAACCAAAAACCAAAAACCAAAAACCAAAAACCAAAAACCAAAAACCAAAAACCAAAAACCAAAAACCAAAAACCAAAAACCAAAAACCAAAAACCAAAAACCAAAAACCAAAAACCAAAAACCAAAAACCAAAAACCAAAAACCAAAAACCAAAACCAAAAACCAAAAACCAAAAACCAAAAACCAAAAACCAAAAACCAAAAACCAAAAACCAAAAACCAAAAAACCAAAAACCAAAAACCAAAAACCAAAAACCAAAAACCAAAAACCAAAAACCAAAAACCAAAAACCAAAAACCAAAAACCAAAAACCAAAAACCAAAAACCAAAAACCAAAAACCAAAAACCGAACCCAAAAACCAAAATCAAAAACCAAAATCAAAAACCAAAAACCAAAAACCAAAAGCCTAAAACCAAAACCAAAAACCAAAAACCAAAAACCAAAAACCAAAACCAAAAACCAAAATCAAAAACCAAAATCAAAAACCAAAAACCAAAAACCAAAAACCAAAAACCAAAAACCAAAAACCAAAAACCAAAAACCAAAAACCAAAAACCAAAAACCAAAAACCAAAAACCAAAAACCAAAAACCAAAAACCAAAAACCAAAAACCAAAAACCAAAAACCAAAAACCAAAAACTAAAAACCAAAAACCAAAAACCAAAAACCATAAACCAAAAACCAAAAACCAAAAACCAAAAACCAAAAACTAAAAACCAAAAACCAAAAACCAAAAACCAAAAGCAAAAACCAAAACCAAAAACCAAAATCAAAAACCAAAATCAAAAACTAAAAACCAAAAACCAAAAACCAAAAACCAAAAACCAAAAACCAAAAACCAAAAACCAAAACCATAAACCAAAAACCAAAAACTAAAAACCAAAAACCAAACCCCAAAAACCAAAAACCAGAAACCAAAAACCAAAAACCAAAACCAAAAATCAAAATCAAAAACAAAAATCAAAAACCAAAAACCAAAAACCAAAAACCAAAAACCAAAAACCAAAAACCAAAAACCCAAAACAGAAAACCAAAAACCAAAAACCAAAAACCAAACACCAAAAATCAAAAACCAAAAACCAAAAACCAAAAACCAAAAAACAAAAACCAAAAACCAAAAACCAAAAACCCAAAAACCAAAAACCAAAAACCAAAAACCAAAAACCAAAAACCAAAAATTAAAAACCAAAACCAAGAACCAAAAACCAAAAACCAAAAACCAAAAACCAAAACCAAAAACCAAAATCAAAAACCAAAATCAAAAACCAAAATCAAAAACCAAAAACCAAAAACCAAAAACCAAAAACCAAAACCAAAAACCAAAATCAAAAACCAAAATCAAAAACCAAAAACCAAAAACCAAAAACCAAAAACCAAAAACCAAAAACCAAAAACCAAAAACCAAAAACCAAAAACCAAAAACCAAAAACCAAAAACCAAAACCAAAAACCAAAAACCAAAACCAAAAACCAAAAACCAAAAACCAAAAACCAAAAACCAAAAACCAAAAATTAAAAACCAAAAACCAAAAACCAAAAACCAAGAACCAAAAACCAAAAACCAAAAACCAAAAACCAAAAACCAAAAACCAAAAACCAAAAACCAAAAACCAAAAACCAAAAACCAAAAACCAAAAACCAAAAACCAAAAACCAAAAACCAAAAACCAAAAACCAAAAACCAAAAACCAAAAACCAAAAACCAAAAACCAAAAATCAAAAACCAAAAACCAAAAACCAAAAACCAAAAAACAAAAACCAAAAACCAAAAACCAAAAACCAAAAACCAAAAACCAAAAACCAAAAACCAAAAACCAAAAATTAAAAACCAAAACCAAAAACCAAAAACCAAAAACCAAAAACCAAAAACCAAAACCAAAAACCAAAATCAAAAACCAAAATCAAAAACCAAAATCAAAAACCAAAAACCAAAAACCAAAAACCAAAAACCAAAACCAAAAACCAAAATCAAAAATCAAAATCAAAAACCAAAAACCAAAAACCAAAAACCAAAAACCAAAAACCAAAAACCAAAAACCAAAAACCAAAAACCAAAACCAAAAACCAAAAACCAAAAACCAAAAACCAAAAACCAAAAACCAAAAACCAAAAACCAAAAACCATTGGTTTTTGGTTTTTGGTTTTTGGTTTTTGGTTTTTGGTTTTTGGTTTTTGGTTTTTGGTTTTTGGTTTTTGGTTTTTGGTTTTTGGTTTTTGGTTTTTGGTTTTTGGTTTTTGGTTTTTTGGTTTTTGGTTTTTGGTTTTTGGTTTTTGGTTTTTGGTTTTTGGTTTTTGGTTTTTGGTTTTTGGTTTTTGGTTTTTGGTTTTTGGTTTTTGGTTTTTGGTTTTTGGTTTTGGTTTTTGGTTTTTGGTTTTTGGTTTTTGGTTTTTGGTTTTTGGTTTTTGGTTTTTGGTTTTTGGTTTTTGGTTTTTGGTTTTTGGTTTTTGGTTTTTGGTTTTTGGTTTTTGGTTTTGGTTTTTGGTTTTTGGTTTTTGGTTTTTGGTTTTTGGTTTTTGGTTTTTGGTTTTTGGTTTTTGGTTTTTGGTTTTTGGTTTTTGGTTTTTGGTTTTTGGTTTTTGGTTTTTGGTTTTTGGTTTTTGGTTTTTGGTTTTTGGTTTTTGGTTTTTGGTTTTTGGTTTTTGGTTTTTGGTTTTTGGTTTTTGGTTTTTGGTTTTTGGTTTTTGGTTTTTGGTTTTTGGTTTTTGGTTTTTGGTTTTTGGTTTTTGGTTTTTGGATTTTGGTTTTTGGTTTTTGGTTTTTGGTTTTTGGTTTTTGGTTTTTGGTTTTTGGTTTTTGGTTTTTGGTTTTTGGTTTTTGGTTTTTGGTTTTTGGTTTTTGGTTTTTGGTTTTTGGTTTTTGGTTTTTGGTTTTTGGTTTTGGTTTTTGGTTTTTGGTTTTTGGTTTTTGGTTTTTGGTTTTTGGTTTTTGGTTTTTGGTTTTTGGTTTTTGGTTTTTGGTTTTTGGTTTTTGGTTTTTGGTTTTTGGTTTTTGGTTTTTGGTTTTTGGTTTTTGGTTTTTGGTTTTTGGTTTTTGGTTTTTGGTTTTTGGTTTTTGGTTTTTGGTTTTTGGTTTTTGGTTTTTGGTTTTTGGTTTTTGGTTTTTGTTTTTTGGTTTTTGGTTTTTGGTTTTTGGTTTTTGGTTTTTGGTTTTTGGTTTTTGGTTTTTGGTTTTTGGATTTTGGTTTTTTGTTTTTGATTTTGGTTTTTGATTTTGGTTTTTGATTTTGGTTTTTGGTTTTTGGTTTTTGGTTTTTGGTTTTTGGTTTTTGGTTTTGGTTTTTGGTTTTTGGTTTTTGGTTTTTGGTTTTTGGTTTTTGGTTTTTGGTTTTTGGTTTTTGGTTTTTGGTTTTTGGTTTTTGGTTTTTGGTTTTTGGTTTTTGGTTTTTGGTTTTTGGTTTTTGGTTTTTGGTTTTTGGTTTTTGGTTTTTGGTTTTTGGTTTTTGGTTTTGGTTTTTGGTTTTTGGTTTTTGGTTTTTGGTTTTTGGTTTTTGGTTTTTGGTTTTTGGTTTTTGGTTTTTGATTTTGGTTTTTGATTTTGGTTTTTGGTTTTGGTTTTTGGTTTTTGGTTTTTGGTTTTTGGTTTTTGATTTTGGTTTTTGATTTTGGTTTTTGATTTTGGTTTTTTGGTTTTGGTTTTTGGTTTTTGGTTTTTGGTTTTTGGTTTTTGGTTTTGGTTTTTAATTTTTGGTTTTTGGTTTTTGGTTTTTGGTTTTTGGTTTTTGGTTTTTGGTTTTTGGTTTTTGTTTTTTGGTTTTTGGTTTTTGGTTTATGGTTTTTGATTTTTGGTTTTTGGTTTTTGGTTTTTGGTTTTTGGTTTTTGGTTTTTGGTTTTTGGTTTTTGGTTTTTGGTTTTTGGTTTATGGTTTTTGGTTTTTGGTTTTTGGTTTTTGGTTTTTGGTTTTTGGTTTATGGTTTTTGGTTCTTGGTTTTTGGTTTTTGGTTTTTGGTTTTTAATTTTTGGTTTTTTGGTTTTTGGTTTTTGGTTTTTGGTTTTTGGTTTTTGGTTTTGGTTTTTGGTTTTTGGTTTTGGTTTTTGGTTTTTGGTTTTGGTTTTTGGTTTTTGGTTTTTGGTTTTTTGGTTTTTTGGTTTTTGGTTTTTGGTTTTTGGTTTTTGGTTTTTGGTTTTTGGTTTTTGGTTTTTGGTTTTTGGTTTTTGGTTTTGGTTTTTGGTTTTTGGTTTTTGGTTTTTGGTTTTTGGTTTTTGGTTTTTAGTTTTCGGTTTTTGGTTTTTGGTTTTTGGTTTTTGGTTTTTGGTTTTTGGTTTTTGGTTTTTGGTTTTTGGTTTTTGGTTTTTGGTTTTTGGTTTTGGTTTTTGGTTTTTGGTTTTTGGTTTTTGGTTTTTGGTTTTTGGTTTTTGTTTTTGGTTTTTGGTTTTTGGTTTTTGGTTTTTGGTTTTTGGTTTTTGGTTTTTGGTTTTTGGTTTTTGGTTTTTGGTTTTTGGTTTTTGGTTTTTTGGTTTTTGGTTTTTGGTTTTTGGTTTTTGGTTTTTGGTTTTTGGTTTTTGGTTTTTGGTTTTTGGTTTTTGGTTTTTGGTTTTTGGTTTTTGGTTTTTGGTTTTTGGTTTTTGGTTTTTGTTTTTGGTTTTTGTTTTTGGTTTTTGGTTTTTGGTTTTTTGGTTTTGGTTTTTGGTTTTTGGTTTTTGGTTTTTGGTTTTGGTTTTTGGTTTTTGGTTTTTGGTTTTTGGTTTTTGGTTTTTGGTTTTTGGTTTTTGGTTTTTGGTTTTTGGTTTTTGGTTTTTGTTTTTGGTTTTTGGTTTTTGGTTTTTGGTTTTTGGTTTTTGGTTTTTGGTTTTTGGTTTTTGGTTTTTGGTTTTTGGTTTTTGGTTTTTGGTTTTGGTTTTTGGTTTTTGGTTTTTGGTTTTTGGTTTTTGGTTTTTGGTTTTTGGTTTTTGGTTTTTGGTTTTTAGTTTTTGGTTTTTAGTTTTGGTTTTTGGTTTTTGGTTTTGGTTTTTGGTTTTTGGTTTTGGTTTTTGGTTTTTGGTTTTTGGTTTTGGTTTTTGGTTTTTGGTTTTTGGTTTTTGGTTTTTGGTTTTTGGTTTTTGGTTTTTGGTTTTTGGTTTTTGGTTTTGGTTTTTGGTTTTTGGTTTTGGTTTTTGGTTTTTGGTTTTTGGTTTTTGGTTTTTGGTTTTTGGTTTTTGGTTTTTGGTTTTTGGTTTTTGGTTTTTGGTTTTTGGTTTTTGGTTTTTGGTTTTTTGGTTTTTGGTTTTTGGTTTTTGGTTTTTGGTTTTTGGTTTTTGGTTTTTGGTTTTTGGTTTTTGGTTTTTGGTTTTTGGTTTTTGGTTTTTGGTTTTTGGTTTTTGGTTTTTGGTTTTTGGTTTTTGGTTTTTGGTTTTTGGTTTTTGGTTTTTGGTTTTTGGTTTTTGGTTTTTGGTTTTTGGTTTTTGGTTTTTGGTTTTTGGTTTTTGGTTTTTGGTTTTTGGTTTTTGGTTTTTGGTTTTTGGTTTTTGGTTTTTGGTTTTTGGTTTTTGGTTTTTGGTTTTTGGTTTTTGGTTTTTGGTTTTTGTTTTTTGGTTTTTGGTTTTTGGTTTTTGGTTTTTGGTTTTTGGTTTTTGGTTTTTGGTTTTTGGTTTTTGGATTTTGGTTTTTGGTTTTTGATTTTGGTTTTTGATTTTGGTTTTTGATTTTGGTTTTTGGTTTTTGGTTTTTGGTTTTTGGTTTTTGGTTTTTGGTTTTGGTTTTTGGTTTTTGGTTTTTGGTTTTTGGTTTTTGGTTTTTGGTTTTTGGTTTTTGGTTTTTGGTTTTTGGTTTTTGGTTTTTGGTTTTTGGTTTTTGGTTTTTGGTTTTTGGTTTTTGGTTTTTGGTTTTTGGTTTTTGGTTTTTGGTTTTTGGTTTTTGGTTTTGGTTTTTGGTTTTTGGTTTTTGGTTTTTGGTTTTTGGTTTTTGGTTTTTGGTTTTTGGTTTTTGGTTTTTGATTTTGATTTTTGATTTTGGTTTTTGGTTTTGGTTTTTGGTTTTTGGTTTTTGGTTTTTGGTTTTTGATTTTGGTTTTTGATTTTGGTTTTTGATTTTGGTTTTTGGTTTTGGTTTTTGGTTTTTGGTTTTTGGTTTTTGGTTTTTGGTTTTGGTTTTTAATTTTTGGTTTTTGGTTTTTGGTTTTTGGTTTTTGGTTTTTGGTTTTTGGTTTTTGGTTTTTGGTTTTTGTTTTTTGGTTTTTGGTTTTTGGTTTTTGGTTTTTGGTTTTTGATTTTTGGTTTTTGGTTTTTGGTTTTTGGTTTTTGGTTTTTGGTTTTTGGTTTTTGGTTTTTGGTTTTTGGTTTTTGGTTTTTGGTTTTTGGTTTTTGGTTTTTGGTTTTTGGTTTTTGGTTTTTGGTTTTTGGTTTTTGGTTTTTGGTTTTTGGTTTTTGGTTTTTGGTTTTTGGTTTTTGGTTCTTGGTTTTTGGTTTTTGGTTTTTGGTTTTTAATTTTTGGTTTTTGGTTTTTGGTTTTTGGTTTTTGGTTTTTGGTTTTTGGTTTTGGTTTTTGGTTTTTGGTTTTGGTTTTTGGTTTTTGGTTTTTGGTTTTTGGTTTTTGGTTTTTGGTTTTTGGTTTTTGGTTTTTGGTTTTTGGTTTTTGGTTTTTGGTTTTTGATTTTGGTTTTTGATTTTGGTTTTTGGTTTTGGTTTTTGGTTTTTGGTTTTTGGTTTTTGGTTTTTGATTTTGGTTTTTGATTTTGGTTTTTGATTTTGGTTTTTGGTTTTGGTTTTTGGTTTTTGGTTTTTGGTTTTTGGTTCTTGGTTTTGGTTTTTAATTTTTGGTTTTTGGTTTTTGGTTTTTGGTTTTTGGTTTTTGGTTTTTGGTTTTTGGTTTTTGGTTTTTGGTTTTTGTTTTTTGGTTTTTGGTTTTTGGTTTTTGGTTTTTGATTTTTGGTGTTTGGTTTTTGGTTTTTGGTTTTTGGTTTTCTGTTTTTGGGTTTTTGGTTTTTGGTTTTTGGTTTTTGGTTTTTGGTTTTTGGTTTTTGGTTTTTGATTTTTGTTTTTGATTTTGATTTTTGGTTTTGGTTTTTGGTTTTTGGTTTCTGGTTTTTGGTTTTTGGGGTTTGGTTTTTGGTTTTTAGTTTTTGGTTTTTGGTTTATGGTTTTTGGTTTTTGGTTTTTGGTTTTTGGTTTTTGGTTTTTGGTTTTTGGTTTTTGGTTTTTAGTTTTTGATTTTGGTTTTTGATTTTGGTTTTTGGTTTTGGTTTTTGCTTTTGGTTTTTGGTTTTTGGTTTTTGGTTTTTAGTTTTTGGTTTTTGGTTTTTGGTTTTTGGTTTTTGGTTTATGGTTTTTGGTTTTTGGTTTTTGGTTTTTAGTTTTTGGTTTTTGGTTTTTGGTTTTTGGTTTTTGGTTTTTGGTTTTTGGTTTTTGGTTTTTGGTTTTTGGTTTTTGGTTTTTGGTTTTTGGTTTTTGGTTTTTGGTTTTTGGTTTTTGGTTTTTGGTTTTTGGTTTTTGGTTTTTGGTTTTTGATTTTGGTTTTTGATTTTGGTTTTTGGTTTTGGTTTTTGGTTTTTGGTTTTTGGTTTTTGGTTTTGGTTTTAGGCTTTTGGTTTTTGGTTTTTGGTTTTTGATTTTGGTTTTTGATTTTGGTTTTTGGGTTCGGTTTTTGGTTTTTGGTTTTTGGTTTTTGGTTTTTGGTTTTTGGTTTTTGGTTTTTGGTTTTTGGTTTTTGGTTTTTGGTTTTTGGTTTTTGGTTTTTGGTTTTTGGTTTTTGGTTTTTGGTTTTTGGTTTTTGGTTTTTGGTTTTTGGTTTTTGGTTTTTGGTTTTTGGTTTTTGGTTTTTGGTTTTTGGTTTTTGGTTTTTGGTTTTTGGTTTTTGGTTTTTGGTTTTTGGTTTTTGGTTTTTGGTTTTTGGTTTTTGGTTTTTGGTTTTTGGTTTTTGGTTTTTGGTTTTTGGTTTTTGGTTTTTGGTTTTTGGTTTTTGGTTTTTGGTTTTTGGTTTTTGGTTTTTGGTTTTTGGTTTTTGGTTTTTGGTTTTTGGTTTTTGGTTTTTGGTTTTTGGTTTTTGGTTTTTGGTTTTTGGTTTTTGGTTTTTGGTTTTTGGTTTTTGGTTTTTTGGTTTTTGATTTTGGTTTTTGATTTTGGTTTTTGATTTTGGTTTTTGGTTTTGGTTTTTGGTTTTTGGTTGTTGGTTTTTGGTTTTTGGTTTTTGGTTTTGGTTTTTGGTTTTTGGTTTTTGGTTTTTAGTTTTTGGTTTTTGGTTTTTGGTTTTTGGTTTTTGGTTTTTGGTTTTTGGTTTTTGGTTTTTGGTTTTTGGTTTTTGGTTTTTGGTTTTTGGTTTTTGGTTTTTGGTTTTTGGTTTTTGGTTTTTGGTTTTGGTTTTTGGTTTTTGGTTTTGGTTTTTGGTTTTTGGTTTTTGGTTTTTGGTTTTTGGTTTTTGGTTTTTGGTTTTTGGTTTTTGGTTTTTGGTTTTTGGTTTTTGGTTTTTGGTTTTCTGTTTGTGGTTTTTGGATTTTGATTTTTGGTTTTTGGTTTTTGGTTTTTGGTTTTTGGATTTTGGTTTTTGGTTTTTGGTTTTTGGTTTTTGGTTTTTGGTTTTTGGTTTTTGGTTTTTGGTTTTTGGTTTTTGGTTTTTGGTTTTTGGGTTTTTGGTTTTTGGTTTTTGGTATTTGGTTTTTGGTTTTTGGTTTTTGGTTTTTGGTTTTTGGTTTTTGGTTTTTGGTTTTTGGTTTTTGGTTTTTGGTTTTTGGTTTTTGGTTTTTGGTTTTTGGTTTTTGGTTTTTGGTTTTTGGTTTTTGGTTTTTGGTTTTTGGTTTTTGGTTTTTGGTTTTTGGTTTTTGGTTTTTGGTTTTTGGTTTCTGGTTTCTGGTTTTTGGTTTCTGGTTTCTGGTTTTTGGTTTTTGGTTTTTGGTTTTTGGTTTTTGGTTTTTGGTTTTTGGTTTTTGGTTTTTGGTTTTTGGTTTTTGGTTTTTGGTTTTTGGTTTTTGGTTTTTGGTTTTTGGTTTTTGGTTTTTGGTTTTTGGTTTTTGGTTTTTGGTTTTTGGTTTTTGGTTTTTGGTTTTTGGTTTTTGGTTTTTGGTTTTTGGTTTTTGGTTTTTGGTTTTTGGTTTTTGGTTTTTGGTTTTTGGTTTTTGGTTTTTGGTTTTTGGTTTTTGGTTTTTGGTTTTTGGTTTTTGGTTTTTGGTTTTTGGTTTTTGGTTTTTGGTTTTTGGTTTTTGGTTTTTGATTTTTGGTTTTTGGTTTTTGGTTTTTGGTTTTTGGTTTTTTTGTTTTTGGTTTTTGGTTTTTGGTTTTGATTTTGGTTTTGGTTTTTGTTTTTGGTTTTTGGTGTTTTGTTTTTGGTTTTTTGTTTTTGGTTTTTTGTTTTTGGTTTTTGGTTTTTTTGTTTTTGGTTTTTTGTTTTTGGTTTTTGGTTTTTGGTTCTCGGTTTTTGGTTTTTGGTTTTTGGTTTTGGTTTTTAGTTTTTGGTTTTTGGTTTTGGTTTTTGGTTTTTGGTTTTTGGTTTTTGGTATTTGGTTTTTGGGTTTTGGTTTTTGGTTTTTGGTTTTTGGTTTTTGGTTTTTTGTTTTTGGTTTTTGGTATTTGGTTTTTGGTTTTTGGTTTTTGGTTTTTGGTTTTTGGTTTTTGGTTTTTGGTTTTTGGTTTTTGGTTTTTGGTTTTTGGTTTTTGGTTTTTGGTTTTTGGTTTTTGGTTTTTGGTTTTTGGTTTTTGGTTTTTGGTTTTTGGTTTTTGGTTTTTGGTTTTTGGTTTTTGGTTTTTGGTTTTTGGTTTTTGGTTTTTGGTTTTTGGTTTTTGGTTTTTGGTTTTTGGTTTTTGGTTTTTGGTTTTTGGTTTTTGGTTTTTGGTTTTTGGTTTTTGGTTTTTGGTTTTTGGTTTTTGGTTTTTGGTTTTTGGTTTTTGGTTTTTGGTTTTTGGTTTTTGGGTTTTGGTTTTTGGTTTTTGGTTTTTGGTTTTTGGTTTTTGGTTTTTGGTTTTTGGTTTTTGGTTTCTGGTTTTTGGTTTTTGGTTTTTGGTTTTTGGTTTTTGGTTTTTGGTTTTTGGTTTTTGGTTTTTGGTTTTTGGTTTTTGGTTTCTGGTTTGTTTTTGGTTTTTGGTTTTTGGTTTTTGGTTTTTGGTTTTGGTTTCTGGTTTTTGGTTTTTGGTTTTTGGTTTTTGGTTTTTGGTATTTGGTTTTTGGTTTTTGGTTTTTGGTTTTTGGTTTTTGGTTTTTTGTTTTTGGTTTTTGGTATTTGGTTTTTGGTTTTTGGTTTTTGGTTTTTGGTTTTTGGTTTCTGGTTTTTGGTTTTTGGTTTTTGGTTTTTGGTTTTTGGTTTTTGGTTTTTGGTTTTTGGTTTTTGGTTTTTGGTTTTTGGTTTTTGGTTTTTGGTTTTTGGTTTTTGGTTTTTGGTTTTTGGGTTTTGGGTTTTGGTTTTTGGTTTTTGGTTTTTGGTTTTTGGTTTTTGGTTTTTGGTTTTGGTTTCTGGTTTTTGGTTTTTGGTTTTTGGTTTTTGGTTTCTGGTTTGTTTTTGGTTTTTGGTTTTTGGTTTTTAGGTAAGGACGGATGGACGGACGGACAGATAGACGAACAGACGGACAGACAGGACGCGATCTAAGAAGGTTTTTGCGTCCGTTCTGTCCGTCTGTCCGTCTGTCTGTCCGTCCGTCCATCCTGTCTGTCCGTCCGTCCATCCCTCCGTCCGTCCGTCCGTCCGTGTGTCACAGCAGTTTTTCTCGGAAACTACTTAAGCTAGAAGCATAAAATTTTGTTTGTAGGTGTAAAGTGGTGATCTCTTCAAAGTTCAATTACAAAAAAATCTTATAAAGCATTTAAGGAGGGTCTCTTTATACAGAGGAGTGACCCCCCGAAAACAAATTTCATTGAAGGTAGCCGTTATGGGTATCAACTGAAAGGTCTTGATGCGAACTTTTCAAAACAGGTCTTAGTTTGGCAGAATTTGCTTCGAGGGGCGCACAGGGAGAGGAAATACACGAAAAATTTGTGTCCCCCCCCCCCTCGCGATTGGACACCTGTGATCCGAAAAATCTGAAAAAAATCAAGAATGTAAGCCTTGATAAGTACAACAACAACAAATACGTGAGAAGTCGCAATACACTCAACTATGTTAGTAATAGTATGATTTATCGATTTTATGTTTTCTTGAATAAAATCTTACCGGTACCCTTAAATTAAATGAAATTCAGTACACAGATGTCTATTTATAAGATTGATTAACCCTGCAAGTTTCATAAAGATTGCATCATATTTAGCGAAGTTATAGCGGTTTGAATTTTCCTGTATTACTATGGAACAATATGCGCTGCACGTATTGCTATGGCAATATATGGCTTTAGAACAACATGCGCTTTTCACCGACTTAGACACTACAGTTTTGCTAGGATTTGCATGAAAATTTCAGGAATGATAGGTGTCATGAATAACTTTGAGAATCGGTTCAGCAAGTGGTATCAGTAATCGTAAAACAAAATAGTGGCTGTTTTAAATGCGAAGATTGAATAATTTTGAGTTATTTTTTCCCAACTTCAACGTTTAAGGTGCATGCTTTGAACACTTGATTCAATTTAATGAATGACTGCAGCTGAGTACCTACAATTAATACTCATAAGTGAAATAAGTCAAGGAGGCGAGAGGGAGCTTCTAACAAAAGGGCTTTGTAACCATTCTAGGATTTGAAAAAATTGGCTATTAATCGATGATAACAGTACAGGAGAGTGGCCCCTGGAAAAAAATTCATCAAACGTAGCCGATAGGAGTATGAAATGAAAGTTTTCATGGAAGCTTTTCAAAACAGTTCTTAAACTGTCAGTTTTTGCTTCAGTGGGGGAACAGGGGAGAAATACATGAAAAATGTGTTTCCTCCCTCGCGAATGGACATCTGAAATAATTTTCAAGGGAGATATTTATGAGTATAACAATAACAAAAACCTCAGAAGTCTAAATTCGTTCAACTTTGTTAATAATAGTATGATCTTCGAATTTCATAGTTTCTCCAATAAAATCGTCATTGACATGCTTCTTGACTTTATTCAATCTGGTGACTGCATTTTGAAAATTGAATACAAAACCCTTCTGACATGAGCGTAGGTCTATTTACCCAACTTGTTGATTTTTGGTTTTTGGTTTTCAGTTTTTGGTTTTTGACTTTTGGTTTTTGGATTTGGGTTTTTGGTTGTTGGATTTTGGTTTTTGGTTTTTGGCTTTTGGTTTTCAGTTTTTGGTTTTTGGTTTTTGGTTTTTAGTTTTCAGCTTTTGGTTTTTTGTTTTTAGCTCTTTGTAAAAAATTTTTTTACAAAGACCTACTAGTTTCGCGACCTGTCTGTCCGTCTGTCCGTCGGTCTGTCCGTCCGTCCGTCTGTCCGTCTGTCCATGCGTCACAGCTGATTTCCTCAGAAACTACAGGAGCAAGAATGCTCAAACTTTGTGAAAAGTTCAGAAGTGACGATCTCTCAAAATTTATGGCCTTAACAAAAATTTAAAAATGTTTAAGGGGGGTCCCCTCTATAACGAATTGGCCCTTACAAATTTTTTTTCATCAAAGGTAGTCGAGTCGGGTATCAAATGAAAGGACTTGATTAGAACTTTTAGAATGTGAAATAAAAAAATCTTTTTATGAATCAGGTGTCCAGGGGAAGGCAAAATGTACCCAAAATTTGTATCCCCCCCTCGCGATTGGACATTTTTCAGCCGAAACGTGGAGCTTTATGAGTACAAGGGCAACAAATACCTTAGAAATCGAAATTCACTCAACTTTGTTAATAATAGTATGATTTGTAGATTTTAAATTTTTGCCCATAAAATCAAAACGGTACCTTTAAACTTCTTGAAATTTTGCAATTATATAGACTGACATAAGATATATCATAATCAAGTGAGTTATAGCCATTTCAATTATATGGAATTACACCAACAATAACACGTGTTTATGGTTAATATAGGGTTTTCCAATGAGAGGTGTTATTTTGATATTAAAAGAAAAACGCCATTTTTAATTCAAATGATCGAATGTTTATATCATTATAAAGAAGAAGATATGCCGTTAATAGCATTAACTAACATTGAGCAAATAACCTCTACGACACGCTTACAGGACCATATCCTCTTCATGAAATTTTCCATAACCAAATCGCAAAGTGGTTGCCCTATGTCCTCGATAGCCTCACAAATTTCATCTTTGAGATCTTGAATCGACGCTGGGCTATTGGCATAGGCCTTCTCTATCACGTGGCTCCAAAGGAAGATGTCGCAAGGTGTTAAATCAGAAGATCTATTCAAAATAACACCTCTTATTGGAAAACCCTGTATATATTTAAAATTGACTAAAGCACTTTAATTTTCTTTCAATTTTCATGAAAATTTAAGGAATAGTGTTTAACTTGAACATGTTCAATCGGCCGAGCATTCAGAAAAATCATTTGAGCTAGAACGAAATGGCAGCTGCACTGTGCTTATGAAAGAAACTGTGCATCTTTTGTATAAATTTGAACGATTTCATATCTAAGTATTGGGTGAATAATTCAAGTTATCGATTCACGCCATTAGAAAACTTGTTACTAACCCTAGGATGTTTACAAATACCTTCTGGTAGGATCACTCTCCTGCTTACTCAACTTGTTGGTTTTTGGTTTTCAGTATTCAGTTTTTGGTATTTGGTTTTCAGTTTTTGGTTTTTGGTTTTTGGTTTTTGGTTTTTGTTTTTTGGTTTTTGGTTTTTTGGTTTTTGGTTTTTGGTTTCTGGCTTTCGGTTTTTAGGGGCTTGTAAAATAATTTTACAAAACCCTTCTAAAATCGCGTCCTGTCTGTCCGTCTGTCTGTCCGTCCGTCCGTCCGTGTGTCACAGCAGTTTTTCTCGGAAACTACTTAAGATAGAAACATCAAATTTTGTATGTAGGTGTAAAGTGGTGATCTCTTCAAAGTTCAACTACAACAAAATTTTTGTAAGGTATTTAAGGGGGGTCTCCCCATATAGGGGAGTGACCCCCCGAAAAAAAAACTTCTTTGAAGGTAGCCGATATGGGTATCAAATGAAAGGTCTTGATGAGAACTTTTCAAAACAGGTCTTAGTTTGGCAAAGTTTTCTTCGAGGGGCGCACAGGGAAGGGGAAATACACGAAAAATTTGTGTCCCCCCCCTCGCGATTGGACACCTGTGATCCGAAAAATCTGAAAAAAATCAGGAGTGTAGGTCCTGGTGAGTACAACAACAACAAATACATGAGAAGTCACAATTCACTCAACTTTGTTAGTAATAGTATGATTTATCGATTTTATGTTTTCTTGAATAAAATCTTAAAGGTACCCTTAAATTCTATGAAATTCAGTATACAGATGACTATTTATAAGATTGATCTATCCTGCAAGTTTCATAAAGATTGAATCATACTTAGCGAAGTTATAGCGGTTTGAAATTTCCTGTATTACTATGGAACAATATGCGCTGCATTGATTACTATGGCAACATATGGCTATGGAACAAAATGCACTTTTTACCGACATAGACACTACAGTTTTGTTAGAATTTGCATGAAAATTTCAGGAATGATAGGTGTCATGAGTAACTTTGAGAATCGGTTCAGCAAGTGGTATCAGTAATCGTAAAACCAAATAGTGGCTGTTTTAAATGCGAAGATTGAATAATTTTGAGTTATTTTTCCCAAATTCAATGTTTAAGGTCCATGCTTTGAACACTTGATTCAATTTAATGAATGACTGAAAATGAGTACCTACAATTGATGCTCATGAGTGAAACAAGTCAAGGAAGCGGGAGAGAGCTCCTAGCAAAAGGGTTTTGTAACCATTCTAGGATTCGAACAAATTGTGTTTCCTCCCTCGCGGATGGACATCTGAAATACAGGGTGCGGCAGCATAACTTCCTTTTTTGAAATGCCCGCCCTTAAAGTGCTAACTGTTATAGCGCGGCGCTAGTAGTCTCATTCGAGAGAGGTGATTTTAAAGTTTTGCTCATCTCTTGGTTAGTCGCTATCATGCATTGGAACAGTGCCGAGCGTGCATTTACCGTTGAAAATTTGAAAATTTGTTTTGTTGAATTTTGAAAAAAGGAAGTTATGCTGCCGCACCCTGTAATTATTAAGGGAGATATTTATGAGTATAACAAAAACAAAAACCTCAGAAGTCGAAATTCGTTCAACTTTGTTAAAAATAGTATGATCTTCGTATTTCCTATTTCCTCCAATAAAATCGTCTTTGACATGTTTCTTGATTTGATTCGATCTGGTGACTGCATTTTGTAAATTGAATACAAAACCCTTCTGACATGAGCGTAGGTCTGTTTACCCAACTTGTTTGTTTTTGGTTTTTGGTTTTTTGTTTTTGGATTTTGGTTTTCAGTTTTTGGTTTTTGGTTTTTAGTTTCTGGTTTTTGGTTTCTGGTTTTTGGTTTTTGAATTACTTTTTATGGAATTGTTTGCAGTTACATATAAATGAGTTGCATATTTTGAATAATAATTTTTCTGAAAAATTATTAGAGAAGAAAAATGTTAGAAGAGGGTGTTTCGACGTGTGCACTAATTCTCCTCAGGCCATCACTCTTAGATACACACCAGTGATGGCGACCACCATGCTCAGAGGTAATTTTTAATTTTTCTACTTATGCAAACTCAATATGTTTTTGTATCTGCATGTTATATTCAAGGTAAATTTCTCTTGTAAGTACGTGTATTAGCTAAACTTTTTAATTGGATCATTTCACCCTGAGGAGAATTAGTGCACACGTCGAAAATACCTTCTTCTAACATTTTTCTTCTCTAATAATTTTTCGGAAAAATGATTATTCAAAATATGCAACTCATTTATATGTAGCTGCAAACAATTCCATAAAAAGTAATTTAAAAAGCTGTCGGAGCCATCCGAAAGAGCGATCGATATCACCGCGACGTTAGATAAGCTTCACATGTAGAGCAAATTTGTCGTATAGATTTACATTAAGTTGATGTGAAAAGGGTGAAAAGATCCAATTAAAAAGTTTAGCTAATTTTGGTTTTTGGTTTTTGGTTTTCAATTTTTGGTTTTTGGTTTTTGGTTTTTGGTTTTCGGTTTTCAGATTTTAGTTTTTGGTTTTCAGTTTTCAGCTTTGGGTTTTCAGTTTTTGGTTTGCAGTTTTCAGTTTTTGGTTTTTAGTTTTTGCTTTTCAGTTTTGAGTTTTTGGTTTTCAGTTTCTAGTTTTCGGTTTTCAGTTTTCAGTTTTTGGTTTTTGGTTTTTGGTTTTCAGTTTTTGGTTTTCAGTTTTCAGTTTTTGGTTTTTGGTTTTTGGTTTTCAATTTTTGGTTTTTGGTTTTTTGTTTTTGGTTTTTGGTTTTTGGTTTTCAGTTTTTGGTTTTCAGTTTTCAGTTTTGGGTTTTCAGTTTTTGGTTTGCAGTTTTCAGTTTTTGGTTTTTAGTTTTTGGTTTTCAGTTTTGAGTTTTTGGTTTTCAGTTTCTAGTTTTCGGTTTTCAGTTTTCAGTTTTTAGTTTCTGGTTTTGGTTTTTGGTTTTTGGTTTCTGGTTTTGGTTTTTGACTTTTCGTTTTTGATTTTGGTTTTTGGTTTTCATTTTTGGTTTTCGGTTTTCAGTTTTTGGTTTTCAGTTTTTGGTTTTCAGTTTTTGGTTTTCAGTTTTGGTTTCCAGTTTTCGGTTTCCAGTTTCCAGTTTTTGGTTTTCTGTTTTTGGTTTTTGGTTTTCAGTTTTTGGTTTCTGATTTTGTCTTTTGGTTTTTGGTTTTTGATTTGGTTTTGGGTTTCTGGTTTTGGTTTTTGACTTTTAGTTTTTGGTTTTTGGTTTTCGGTTTTCAGTTTTTGGTTTTCAGTTTTGGTTTTCAGTTTTCAGTTTTTGGTTTCCAGTATTCAGTTTTTGGTTTTTGGTTTTTTGTTTTTGGTTTTTGGTTTTCAGTTTTTGGTATTTGGTTTTTCAGATTTTGGTTTTTAGTTTTTGGTTTTTGGTTTTTAGTTTTTGGGTTTCAGTTTTCTGTTTTTGGTTTTCAGTTTTCAGTTTACAGTTTTTGGTTTTTGGTTTTTGGTTTTAGTTTTTGGTTTTTGGTTTTCAGTTTTGGTTTTCTGTTTTTGGTTTTCAGTTTTCAGTTTTTGGTTTTCAGCAGTATTTATTGATTTTATGTTTTGTTAGGGATCTGTTAGCATAGGATATCGGCAGATCTTCTCCAATGATGCCTTGTGATAGAACGGCTACTAGCGCATAATCAGATGCGTCCGTTGTTAGTATAAATTCTTTTTCAAGGTCGGGGTATTGTAGAATTGGTGAAGAAGTAATGGAGTTTTTGAGAAATTAGAAAGCTACTTGGCATTTTTCGGTCCAGTCAAATTTTTGTTCTTCTTGAGTAGCTCATTGAGAGGTTTTGCAGTGGCTGCGAAATTTCGGACGAATCGTCTGTAGTGATTGCAGAAGGCGACAAAACGTCTCACGTCATCTGCGTTTTGTGGAATTGGATAGTTGTTGACAGCTGCGCATTTCGTGGGATCGGCTGTTACGCCTTTGCTGGTGATTAGGTGTCCTAGGTAAACGACTTCGGATTGTACAAAATTACACTTTGAGGGGTTTAATTTTAGATTGTACATACGGAGTCGTTCGAAAGTTTTTATAAGGTTTTGGTTGTGATGTTTTAAGGAACAACCAAAGACTATGATGTCATCGACATATAGGAATGCGTTTGCATCTAATCCGGATAAAGCTATTGTTAACATGCGCAGAAAACTATTCGAGGATAATTTCATCCCAAAAGGCAATTGTTTGAATTGGTAATGTCCGTTGCTGTTCGAAAATGCTGTCATGGGCAGTGATTCATGATCAATTTCTATTTGATGGAATGAGCTTGTCATATCGAGTGTAGAGAAGTATTTGGCTCTACCTATGCGATCTAGTATATCGTCAAGTCAGTTGAGGGGATATTTGTCATTGAATAATTTTTTATTAAGCTGACGATAATCGACTACTAATCGCCATTTTTGAAAGTGTTGAATGCGTGGGTGTCGTTTGTCTGTTTTAATATATCTCCATTCTGTTCACCTACTTTCTCAATTCGGATTAGGCTGAATGAAAAGATTTTCAATATACATTACAGGTGAGGTTCCGCAGGCTGATAGCTTAAAGTTATACTGTGTCACATTCCAGTTGCCGCTCCATCCACTTTAAGGCATTTCCAAAACAAATAAACGCTTCTCCGTGCGTGGGAACATTTTCATCCTTGGTTTCTTCCCTGGTTTTATCGTTGTCGTTGGTATCATCTTATCGTTCGTTCATGAGACTCCCTGCAATTTCATCATCTATCATAATGGGTCATCTTTATTACATTGAAGGCACTCCTTCATATCATCAACATCGCATTCTAAACAGCCAATCATTTCTTTGGCAATGTCAACAAATTCTACCATGGACAGACCGTGTTCCTGTTCATCAACGGCAGCTGTTGTTTGCTGTTGTTGGTGTTTACTTTGGTTTTCGGTTTCCAGTTGTTCCTTTGTTGATGTGCCGTTTATTCTATTCCAAGCTCGTTTAAGTGAAACACTTTTCACCATATTTTTGTATATGAATGCAAAACTATTTTTTCGTTATTTTCTTCATTCAATAACAATTTTTGGAGCAACTGGCGTTGGTAGTGTCATTTGGTGCACTCAATCACACCCTAATCCATAGGCTGCAGTAGACTAGTAACATTAGGTGGGAGGAATAGGCATTTAAACTCGCCATTCTCACTCTCAAGAAGCTCAACTGGCGGATGAGTTGGCGCATTGTCGATAATGAGTAGAACCTTTTCCCGGTTTCTTTTTAAAATTTTTTTACATCAGGGAGGAAGTTTTTGTTATACCATTCGAGAAATATACTTGAATCCAATCATGTACTTTTTTTGTCTGTATAAGTCACAAGCAAGTTGTTAACATTTGTAAAAGCTCTTGGCTTTTTTGCTTTGCCAATCATTAGCAAAGGTAGCCGATGTTTGCCTGTAGAGTTGGCACGAACGAGAATGTTGACGCGAGTTTTAGAGTCGTTTAAGGCATGGAATAAAAAAAAAGAAAAATTCCACCAACACAAATAACAACACACGATTTTTACACTTTTAACAAACTTTTATTTAACGATTCGCACCCTTAGAGTACCAGTTACAGACTGGGAGCGACGCCGTGGATAGGGTTTCCCTAAATACTCTAATTTTGCTGACACTATGTCTGCATTAGACATGTGTCGTTTTAGAAATGATCTCGTTGCATATTCCATAATTAGGTAAATGCAACGTCTGCAAAAGTTCTTCAATATTTTTATGAGAATTGTTTGTTACCGTATACATGACTTCTCCCCAGTTTTGTGTCTAGTTTGACCGAACTATAAAAAAATAAGAAAGTGCTCCGCGCACATCAAGAAATCCAAACACGAACTTTACATTTAACTTTAAGAACTTTATTGATTATAATTTCGTTTGAGTATTCACTCGGACAGCGTAACGTTCTACATCTTATTAGCAAAAAACTGAAGGTGTTCATGGATACGCTTCTATTTATTATGCGAAAAATGATGAGTTCGCGACACGTGAATTAATTATGCGAAAGTAATTTTGATTACGATGGGACATGTGCCGCCGCGTAAATTGCTTACCTATTGTCTAGGTTCGGCACATGTCATTTCCGTTGCAGATTCGTTGCATTTGGGTAAATGCAACGTTTGCAGTAATTGATTTATGTGAGAATTATTTTTATAGGAATTCGGAGTAAGCGTATACATGACTTCTCCCCCCTTACAATAAGAATTCTCCTGAATTCTAACCTTTTCATTACAATTTGTTTTAATGTTTTTGTTTACATTCATAATTTCTTTTGTTTTATGTATTTTATAAAAAATGGTAAGTATTGCAAAAATGATACATATAAGTATTGAAATTGTTGTTATTCCTAATATTGGACTTATAGTTTTGTAGAATTTAAGAATTTCTAAAGGTTCCAAATTTTCAATATGTTGTATGGTAATATTTTCAAAATTAATTCTTTTGGTAAAATTAAAATTATAGTCTGCTTCATAATAAAATCTGTCAACAAATTTGATATCATTGCTACTAAAGGTTTCATTTAGGATTTGAATAGTACAATTATTGAATGTTATTAAGTAATTACCGTTTAGTTTTATATATCTGTCATCACAAGAATTTATAATTTGTTGATTTTTCATATTTTTACAAAGTATAGTTTGATCATCCAATTTTTTAATTTCTTGAAGTTTATTTATTTGTGTAAAGCAATTATTTTTTTCAATGCAATTGTTTACAATTTTGAGATCTTTTTCATATTGAATTTCTCCACTATATTGATATTTTGTTTGATTTATTTCAATAACAAATTGATCTTCTATATTAAGTTCTAAAAAGTTTTTATTTGGGATTGGGGTTATCAATTTAAGGTCTTTTTTTTTGTATTTATTGGGAATTTTGATGGCAAGGGTTAGTTCGTCCTTGTCTAGTTGCAAAAGTCCTGTTTTAGCGTTTTTAAGTCTGTAAAAGTCTAGTCCTGTTGTCAAGATTTCAGTAGTTGTCAATAAACTTGGGTGAACAATACCATGTCGGGTAAATGCTATGCTGTCCATAATTTGGTCTAGTTTTTCTTTAAGCATCTGCAATCTTATCATTTGATCTAACTGCAGTTGTTTTACTATAATTTTTCTTTCATTAGCAGTTACTTCTTCGTAAGTTTTTGTAATTTGATTTCTATCTGATTCAATGGTGTTTTTAAGAATTTTTATCGAGTCACTGATATGCGAATTGATTTCTATTTGCTTATTTAGGTTACCGATAGTTTTGTCTTCGTTAATTTCTACTGTTTTCATGTGTTCAGTGATTTCCTTTCTATCGTCGTCATTCATGGTACCAAAAAGCCATTTTTCTACTGTACCAACGATATTGAGTAAACCTCTTTTCTTTCTAGGACTAGGTTGAATAGTTTTAAACTTTGCACGAATAGTTTCTAGTTCTTGTCTAATAGTCAAGTCATTCCCAAGGTTCAACCGTTTGATGTTTTCCTCTGCTAAACCGATTGCTTGCCTAAATTCTGTTAAATTGAGTACGTGAATTATTGTCCTAGCATCTTGAATAACCTCCGTTGTTCCCATATTTATTATTGTAAAGCCATTTTCAGTCGATATTGGTTGTATATTTAATGTCCCAGTTGTTGGTTTTACCATAGAGATTAGAAGCAACCATATGATGATTATGACCTAAAATAAGTATTTAATCTTGGATATGTCATAATAAAAAGTAATTGATTTGTTAAGGGTAAATGATTTAAACGACTTAAGTTAAGGTTAAATTATTGAAACTATTGAATTTTGCTTTGCAAAATATCTGCGAGCATTTTCTTCCTTAAATAAACCATGTCCTCTTGGGAAAAATTTGGTTCACAATTGCGAGTTATATGTTCAGCAAATGTGCAGCTAAATACACCACAGTCATATGCATTTGTTTGAAGTGGACCGTTTAGAATTTGCTCCTTTTTCCAAACAGAAAAATCTAAAACCTCATCTTTCTTGTCCATCGATTCTTCCTTGACATAGTTTTCTAGTAAATCTAGAACTTCGGTATTTGGAGTCCTCATTGGATCATAATATTTAATGTATTTTTCCTTTGGGCTTATTATGGCTAAGCACCAATGTGTTTGGTTTATGTGAACTGGAATTATTATTAAATCATAGGAGAATATATCCACTTTCCGTGTCCATCTTCGAACTGCACTATATCCTGTTTTGTTTAGGCACAGCGTGAAAAATGTATTCATTGCATACACTTTCGGAAGATTATTTGCATTGTCTAGTGAGCTTCTTTCTACTAGCAAATTTAGGTAAAAGTTAATTATTTGGTCGTTTAACCATTCTTTTCCTAGTCAGGTGGCTGCATCGCTCCTCTTTATTGATAAATTAAATTTCTTTACCAAAACCTCGGAGTTAGGACCTTCTTTAGCTTTTATTTCTGCTTCTAGAATTCTTTTATCCTCTGTTTTAACGATATCGTCTTCTGAATAATCGTTTAGATTTGTATGTTTTAATTCTCTTTTGATATTTGTGGGATGGACATTATGTAATTTTGCCCTTCTATATCTTGGTTTTTCTTTGTGTCTTACAGCTTTATAGTCCTTTATGAATCCAGTCGTCCTAGTTTCCTCGTAGTTTTCACGTTTTTTATTTATTTTTTCCAAATATTTTTGTTTTGCTTCGTTGATGTTATTTTTAATTTTTAAAGCGTCTATTCGTTGTTCCTGAGCATCGATAGGGGTACACTTGATAGTTGAATGATAGCGATTGTTGTAGTTTCTAACAGCCTGTTGTACTATTTGTTTTGGTGAAAAATTTGTTTTATTTAATATTAAAGTTCTGCATATCGAAAGTAATGTGTTGTGAAAACGTTCTACGTCAGCATTACCTGTATGGCTATGCGCTTTTGTTATGTGTAGTTCTACTTCCTCTTCTTTTAAGAATTCCTTTACGTTAATAGTATTTAATTCATTTCCTGCAGTAATTTTCTTGGGTTTTCCTATTTTTGCAAAATGTTCTTCTAAAGTTTCAATGATTGTTATATGATTTTTGTCAGGTAGGAAGTAAGCAGAGCCAAATTTCGAAAATCGATCTATTATTGTTAAGAAATCATATTTCATGAAGGTATAAATATCTATATTGATAATTTCGTTTTTACTGTCGGGTGTTTCTGTGTAATTAAATTTAGGTTTGATCGGTTTTCTGTCATATTTCGCCATTTGACAGACATCGCATTGGTTGAGTACAATTTGTATTAGTTCCTGTAATTTTGGATAATAGATCTTGTTTTTTATAGAATTGAAAGTTTCTTGTATGCCGGAGTGCATACTTTCCTTTATGTGATACAGAGATATTTGCTTTACTGCTTCGGTTTCCGTTTTTATATCCTGAGCTCTAAAAGAGCATCGAATAAACTTGACTTGGCTGTCATTTGAGTACATTTCCCTTATTGTTTGTTGCAAGATGTTATATTTGCTGTCTTCAAGTTCCGTATAAATGCCGGTTATCCCCTTCTTTATGTACTTTCTAAGGATTTCGCGTAAATTGTCGAAATCGTATTCCGCTATATAAATTATTCGCTTTTTATGAATAACTTCTAACTCTTGGATCTTATTATTTGTCAATATTAACTGTGTCCTATATTTATTTACAATTTCCTCCTTAATAGGTATATGATCTTGTAGATCTTCTTCCGCAGAATGTTTTGTAGCTATTGTACTATCGTGACTTTCCAAGTTAAATATTATTCCTAAATCTGAAAAAGAGTTTGTATGTTTAAATGAGCTTGTCGACTTTTCATCACACTCCTTAGGTTGATTAGTACGGCTGAGAAAATCCGCTACCTTATTTTCTTTTCCCTTTACGTACTCAATATCAAAATGATATTCTCCTAGTTTTAAGAGCCATCTTTGATGCCTGGGTGAAAGGTCCTTCCCTTTATATTTAGCATGAAGGTATTTGATAGGTTGATGGTCCGTATAAATAGTAAACTTGTTACCATAGAGATACGGTCTGAAATAATTGACCGACCACATAATAGCAAGAAATTCCTTATCAGTAGTGGCGTAATTCCGCTCATGACAGTTTAATGTCCTCGAGGCAAAGCACACTGGATGCCCGTTTTGTGACAAAACGGCACCAATTGCGTACTGAGACGCGTCCGTTGTTAATTGGAAGGGTTTCTGAAAATCAGGAAATCTTAAAACAGGATGTGATATTATAAGGGCTTTTAGTTTCTCAAAAGCGCTAATATAATTTGGATCTTTACAATTAACTTTTTGGTCCTTTTTCAGATACTTTGTTATAGGTTGAGCTACTTTTGCGTAGTCCTTAATAAACTTTCTGTAGTAACCCGTTAATCCTAGAAAGCTCTTTATCTGTTTGTGCGTTTTTGGCAATTCTAATTTTTGTATTATTTCAACCTTTTCGGGATTTGGTTTCAGTCCATCTTTTGAGATAATATGATCTAAGAATGTGGTCTCCTTCTTCATAAAATTGCACTTATCTATCTGGATTTTAAGTTGATGTGCTTTCAAAGTTTGAAAAATGTCTGTTAACGCTTTAATGTGTTCCTTTAAAGAGGTGCTAAAAATCAGAATATCGTCTAAATAAACGACACATGATTTATTTACGAAATCTCTTAACACGTCATTCATTAGGCGCTGAAATGTCGCTGGTGCATTCTTTAGACCAAACGGCATTCTTACAAATTCATAAAGTCCGTGAGGTGTTACGAAGGCTGTTTTATGCCTGTCTTCCTCTTTGACTAGAATTTGATGATAACCTTTTGCTAAATCGATTGTTGAAAAATATTGGGCTCTACCTAGTTTATCGAGGATAGAGTCAATATTTGGCAATGGGAATTTATCATCCAATGTTATTTCGTTTAGTTTTCTGTAATCTACCACTAAACGAAATTTCTTTTCCCCCGAGTTGTCCGATTTTTTCGGTACTATAATAAGAGGACTTGAATACATTGAATTACTCTTTCGAATAATTCCTTGCTTTTCAAGTTCCGCAATTTGTTTTCGGACCTCCGCTTCGTGCTTAGGAGGATACCTGTACAGTTTTGAGTTGACTTGATTTTCGGTTGTAGTCTTTATCTCATGTTTTATTGTGGGGGTACTCGTGAGTTTGTCACCCTCCTTAAAAAATATTCCCTCATACCGTTTTATCAGTTTTATTATTTCGGCATATTCTTCTTTGTTCAGGTGATCTAACTGTAATCTTTTTAGATAATCACCATGCACTTCTTCTAAAGAATTTACTTCATCAAAAGGATAAGGGCTATTAATAAATTTAATGGCATGTCCATTTAAAATAATTAATTTTCTCTCGAAATCTATTAATGTATCGAGATTATTTAGTAAATCAGTTCCGATTATGAACTGATATTTTCGGTTTTGTAACCTATTAACCTTCCACCGAACCAAGGCTCGTGAGGGTGGAGGATCAATTTCTTCTGGCGATGGAGTATGAACTTCATACTCGATCTTATCTTTTCCTGTAATAGTTGAAAATATGATTGGCTTGATTTTCACCTTATTAAATGTATTAATTCGGTCATCAATTACACTGAATGATGCCCCAGTATCAATTAAAGCTACATATTTAACATTATTTATAGTAATTTGAATCAAAGGCAATTGTTCCGAGGCTAGTTGCGAAAAAAATATTCATTTAGGTTAATTTCAGGGGGTGAGTCAGAGAAGGTTTCTTCATCAGATAAATTATTTGATTGGTTTTGGTTTTTAACCTTTTCAATATTTGATCTATGGAATTGCGCATTCTCAACTTCCATGGGCTCAATACCCGGTTGGAGTTTAGACTTCCATGTTTGTTTTGAACGACCTGAAAAATTATTGGCTTTATTTTGCCCCGATTTGTTTGAGTTCTGAGATCTGAAAAATTGATTTTGACCACTATTTTGTTGTCCACTGTCATTGTCTTTTTGTCTGTACTTATTAAATTGTCTGTTTTGTTTTGTATTATCCTCTCCGTCAGAATTTTTGTCAGTCTGTCTGTTTTGTGAGGAATTAAGATTAGAATCCTTGAAATTATTTTTGTGGAATTTAGGTTTGAAAATTTTGACCTTTCTAAATTCTGGTCTGATACATTCATCTTCAAATCTTCTTGATCTCATAATTTCTATTATTTTATCAATATTTGTCTCACTGTATATCTTTTCTAATAGAACACCCTGACTCATTTCTTTCACTACATTTGTTAAGATTGAATTAACATTACTAAGGTCAATAAACATTTTATCCTGATAATAGATTATTAGTTCATCTGCCTTATACTTAATTTTTTGTACTTCCTCAGCCAATTCGCTTACATTGTGCACCTTCAGTTCGTTGATTTTTTTGTAGATTTCCCACGGTTGAACGTCTGGTCTGAAACGTAGCTTTAGCTGATCCTTGATGAGTTGCCAATTATCTGTTTCTGGGATGTTGATGATTGCGTTCTTAGCCTCGCCTTGGATTTTCTCATAATAGATGGTCCTTACTGCTGTTTTCTTTGAATCTTCATTGTCAATTTTGCTCAAATAGTATTCAACACTGCTCAGGAAGCCGTTGATGGTAATATCTCCGACGCCGGTAAAGTTGTTCATATATTTGATTTCCTTTAATATTTTATCGTTATGATCGTTTGATGATTGTCTGTTTGAAATTTGTTGAAGAGCTGTTGCCAACTGTTGGACCTGCTCCTCCCTTTGAGCAAGTTGTAGTTGAAGTTGTTGGAATTGTTGAACCAGTTCTTCCATTCTGTATGCGTCGTTCCGCCCTTGGTTGAAGATATTCCTTCTTCTTGTTCTTCGTCCAGCAGGATCCACGTTTTATATGGAGTTTTTTAAAAATCTTAGGCTATGTTACCTGTTTCCAAGTTTTGTGAAACTTTGTTCAATTTGTCCGGTTTAATTTGTTCGGTTTGAAATGTTGCTTTTCACTTCTTATTAGGAACTTTGTTTGTTTTACACACTTTTTAAATTAATTTATGGGCGATCAGATCTCTACAGCAGCCTCACTGCGAGTTTTAAGCGGACCTTTATGCTTCGTGTGTCTGCTCTGATCTTATTATATAGGTTAATAATAACCGTATTAACCTTCGCGGCTTTCCCGATTATTATTTTGTTTAATATTTATGTGTTTTTAGTTTATCGGCACCTTCGCGGCACTTAACCGATTTTATTTTTAAATAGTCACCACACTTTTTCGTTAGTTCCTTCGCGGATTTTCGAACTGTGGCGTTTACCGACTGCGCCAGTTTTGTGTCTAGTTTGACCGAACTATAAAAAAATAAGAAAGTGCTCCGCGCACATCAAGAAATCCAAACACGAACTTTACATTTAACTTTAAGAACTTTATTGATTATAATTTCGTTTGAGTATTCACTCGGACAGCGTAACGTTCTACATCTTATTAGCAAAAAACTGAAGGTGTTCATGGATACGCTTCTATTTATTATGCGAAAAATGATGAGTTCGCGACACGTGAATTAATTATGCGAAAGTAATTTTGATTACGATGGGACATGTGCCGCCGCGTAAATTGCTTACCTATTGTCTAGGTTCGGCACATGTCATTTCCGTTGCAGATTCGTTGCATTTGGGTAAATGCAACGTTTGCAGTAATTGATTTATGTGAGAATTATTTTTATAGGAATTCGGAGTAAGCGTATACATGACTCCCCCCTTTACATTAAAATTCTCCTGAATTTTATGAATATTTGCGTTTACATGATTTAGAGATTTTACCAAGTTTTTATTTTTCTTAAAAATAGTAAGTATCTAAATTGTTAAATTCAAAATAATAATCGACATAATGCCTATGGTAATGTAATTTATATTAGAGTGTAATTTCAAGTGATTTATGCGTTTCAGGTTTTCAACATTGTTCAAAATAATATCATCGAAGCTAAATTTTTCGGTAAAATTATAAGATTCATTATCTATATAAAAGTATCTATCTACAAATTCTTGATTATTATTACTAAATGTATAATTTGAAATTTTCGTTGTACAATTATTTATATTTATAAGATGATTTCCATTAAGCTTGATTTCTCTATCATCGCAAAGGTTTATAATATCTTGATTTATCATGTTTTTACATATTATTGTAGCATAATCTATTTTTCTAATTACATTTTCTTTGCTTTTGACCAGTTTACAATTATTTTGGGAAATACAGTTGTTTAATGGTTTTAGGTCATTTTCAAATAGAATTTCTTCGTTATGCATATATTTTGTGGAGTTTGATTCAACAATGTACTGGTCTTCGAGGTAGATTTCAAGATTATTTTCATTAGGCGTTGCCACTATAACTTTAAAATCGATTAATTTATATGTGTCGGGAATTTTGATAACAAGAATAATTGTGTCATTGTTATGGTTCAGTAGTCCAGTTCGAACATTCTTTAGTTTGTAAAAGTCAAGGTTCGTCAACCTGATTTCTGTTGCTGTCAATAAACTAGGATGTACGAGTCCGTGTCTGATTAGTCCTATATTGTCAATAAGTTAGTCCAATTTTTCCTTCAACAACTCTATTTTGAGAATCTGATCGAGTTTTAATTGGTGTTTAATAATTTTATTTTCATTTTCAGTAGTTTCTTGATATGTTTTAATTATTCTATTCCTATCTGATTCAATGATTTGCTTTAAATTCGTAATAGAGTCGTTTAAAAAAGAATTTATTTCAATTTGTCTGTTTAAGTTATTTAATTCTTCGTCTTGTTTCTTTTCAATCGTATTCAAAGTATTTAAAATTGTTTGCCGGTCATCATCGCTCATTGTACCAAAAAGGAATTTTTCTGCGGTCCCAACGAGATTGATAAGTCCTCTTCTTTGCCTAACTCTGGGATCAATAGCTGATAATTTTGCGTGAATGTTCTCTAATTCATTTTGGATAAATGGATCGCTTATAATTCCTAATTTGTGAATATTTTCTTCAATAGCGTGTATCGTACTTTGGATTTCATTGATACTGATTATGTGAAGGATGGTTTTAGTAGTTGTTATGATTTCCGTTTGTCCAAAGTTAATAGTTGTGTATCCATTTTTGGATACTATTGGATTCAATGTAAGAATCCCAGTTGTTGATTGGATAAGTACGCTTAAGATGAGAAATATTGGCATGTCAAAGTCAAAGTCAAAGTCAAAAGCGCTTTATTTACTACCAATCGTTATAAATTTTTAAAAGAACATAAAGCTAATTCCAAGCAATAAAACTATGAAAAAATTAATGGCCCGAATGGCTCTCTAAATTTATACGTTATCAGTTAAAAACATTTAATGAAAAAAAAATACACTTGCAAATTTAAATTAATTAAGATTTTGATTCAATTGGAAAAAGGAAAAAAAACCAACCAGCATTATTCAAAAACCACTTATACTACTAACACAACAATGAACTTATATCCTATACCTAATATGTTACACCCTAATTCTAAATAAGTTCAATCAAACAAAAAAAAAACGTTACCTTATATTGACACCTTTACCTAATTTATAATACAAATAAACAACAATACTAGATGTAGCAATAATGAGATGAATCTAAAAAAACTAAGTAACGAGAAAAAGCACAAAAACAGTAAATAAACACGAATAATTTAGACATTGTCATTCAGGCACCAATACCTAGATTGTTCCATCTCAGCTCGACCAGCCTCAACAAATCTAGCAAATGAGTATCTCCATTGGAATTGTTGGTCTCGTGAACTCAGATTCGGAAGATATTTTATCTTCTTATTGGTGGCCCGTCTATATATGTGATATATGATTGGGACACCGTCAGAATCAAAAACATATCGATTCATGTCCAAATACACGAATGCTTCTGGAGGAACGAAGCCAGTAGTGAGGCAAGTCACAATATACCCGTCTGTAGGGTGGAACGGCTGTGAAATCCAAGGGTTTTCACTCACAGTTACAGATCTTGCGATATGATTCCGAAGAAGTTTCAATATGAAGATATCGACTCTTGTCACTTGAGCGGTTTGATAAATTTTTCTATTCGATATATAGTGCTTCCAATCCGTATCAGGCTTTCTGTACAAACCAGTACATGCACGAAGACATTTCCTTTCGAAAACTCTTAATCTTTCCATTGTGCTAGCACTCTGGTTGTACCAGATCTGGCATCCGTATGTCAAAACTGGTCTAACCAGGGTCTTGTAACAAATAACTTTGACTTTTTGATCAATGTATCTGGAATGAAAGAGTCGCCGAAGGGCCATGACTACTTTTAGTGCTTTACTGAGCATGATTTTGACATGTTCAGTATAGTACAGATACTGATCGAGATGAACACCGAGGTATCGAACACAGGATTTATGTGGAACCCGTTCTGAACTACCCTCACCAGCCATAATGTGGAAATCCTTCCAATTACGTTTCAGGTCTTGACTGGCCCCCTGCAGCGTTGTCCGAAACAAAATTGTTTCGCACTTATGCGCATTGATTTTCATTCGCCAATTGTCGGTGTAGAGCTGCACATCATTAAACATTTTTTGGAGATTGCTCTGAACTATTGTAGCTTTTCGGTCTGCCGTATAGATGATCAGATCATCAGCAAACGCTACCAATGATCGCATTGGCAAGACGTTAAAATCAAAGCTGTTCAATAGCTTGCGAATGAATATTGAGAAAAGCAGGGGCGCAGTAACTATTCCCTGCTGTAGACCATTCAAGACCTTGAATTCGCGCATTGTTGTCAGATTTCCATCAGTTACAACAAATGATTTCCCGTATAACATATTACACATCATGGCAACAAGGTGTCTGGGGAACTTGTCCTGAAGAAGTTTGAAAACTATTCCATCTAGCCACACCGTATCGAAGGCTTTCTCCATATCAATGAGACATGCTCCAACACATTCTTTGTTGTTTAGTTTCCAACAGATGTCTGAGGTTACTTTCGTTATTGCATGTATGGTCAAATGCCTGGCACGAAAACCAAATTGGCAATTCGCCACCAACTCATATTTCTCAATGTGGGCGTTTAATGCTCTTTTGAGTCTCACTTCAAAAACCTTGCTGATGTTAGGCAGCAAGTTGATTGGGCGATAGCTTTTAGGGCATGAAGATTCTTTTCCTTTCTTCAAGATCAAAAATACCTTAGCCTTTTTCCACTCATTTGAGAAACATGAATTCTTCAACATGTTGTTGAACAATATGCATTAACTCCTAATAGCAACCTCAGGCAAATGTTGGAGAACTATATTTGGAATACCGTCAGTACCACATGATTTTTTGTTGTTTATTCTGCGAAATATGAAACACAAGTCTTCATAGCTGACAAAATAATCAATAAGATTCAAGGTCGGTATGAGATCAGATGTTAGTGTTTCATCGAAATGAAGAATTGATTGGCCGTTCAGGCTTGATTTGAAGTCGGAAACTTTTGCTTCAACGACCTCCGAAAATATTTCATTCCTTATCTCTAGGTTTGGCAGATGAACCAATTCAAAATGTGTTCCAATCAAGGCAAGTTTCTGCAATCCATCACATATAATCCTGTTTTCATTTCTATCCGGAGTCGTACTATCAATTTCGATACCAGCTCTATCGAGAAGATTTATCTCATCACTAGCGACTTTAAGATTCGAAACCTTTACTCGAGACTTCCTGCGGAATAAGCTGTTCACTTTCGCGAAAACGCCATCTGGGTCCTGTGGGCTAATACTCCTCAGTTTTTCTGCCCATTGATTGCTGACCTCACTCCTGAAGTATGAACGGATTAAGTTGTGGACATTCTTCAGGTGTAATTTCAACAAAGCCAACGAGGGATGGTTGTAGTCCAAAAATCGTCAATAAATATTGTTGACGCGGGTGAGAAGAAGGCTTTTCAATCTTTTCAACCTTGCGATGGTTGGTGTTTCATATCCTTCCATATTGTTTCGATGTTTAATCTTGGGAACAACTTTCTCAATCGTTTCCAACGTCAGCTTCTCTGACTTCGACAAATAGAGATCTATTTCATAGTCAGTTAAATTTATGTTATTGGGAACCATTGAGCAAGCGTTGCCATCATCAGAAGAGGGACATTGCTTCTGGTACTCCCGATTAAACTTCTTTTGAAACTTTCCCCAGTCTGTTTTTTTGAAATTCAACTGATGATTTTCGTGTTGAACTGGAATGAGCAAGAAATCATCCCTTTGATGATTGATTTCCATTACGATTGCGTTATGGTCGCTATCGTAAGGAAGCACCTGCAGTTTCCGTTGAGGACTATTAAAGCTGAATTCAAGTCTTGCGTCAGCAATGCAGAGGTCCAAATATGAATTTGTCCTAGGGTATGTTGGGAACTCCGACCCATATAGGTTGCACCTGTATTCAATTTGGTTCTCTGTTATCCACGATTTCAGGAATACACCTCTTGGATTATTGGTGGCGTTTAGCCATGATGTATGCTTGGCATTCAGGTCACCGGCAAAAATATAATAACTATGCAGCCTGTTCAATTCAAGTATTTCAAACAAGGAATTGAGTTCCTCCTTGAACTTGAGAACATTTTGACCAGTTGCATAGGCTGAGATAACGAAGAGGTTATCCCCACCTGGCAGTAAAATTTTGATGACGGACACTTCAAGAAATTCAAAGTTTTTGAATTCGACTTTTTCAATATTTTGGAAACAATAGGGTCTTCTTACCAATATACCGGTGCCACCTCCCCCATCACCTATTACCCTATCGTTTCTTACGAATGCAAAATCTTTGAATTCCATGGAATGCCATGAATTGAGGTGGGTTTCGGTGAGAAGTATGATGTCAGGCTTTTGCTTAACAACAAATTCAAGGAGATAATCACGTCGATGTATAGCAACGATACAGTTGACGTTGATCGAAATGAGGCGAAGCCTACCCATGGGAATATGACTGGATGACAAGTTATTATTAGGCATTTGAAAGACCTAAACGCTGAAAAGCAAAGTTAATTTCTGAATCTTGCTTGTCGATTCTCTCCGATAAAGAATTAAGTTGCTGGTAAATTTTGAGAAGCAGCTCATTATTGCCACTTACATTATTTACATTACTTCTAGCATTTTCTGCTGGTCCTCTAGCGGCGAATGCAAATGATACTCCGGGCTTGACGAAGTTGGAAGGTATGATATTACGGTGTACTTTTGTTTGCTTTGGAGCAAATTTAACTTTTGCATCTTGATATCGGGAGCATCCTCGATATGATGCTGGGTGACCAAAAACACCGCAGTTAACGCAGTATAATTTTTCTTTAGGCTCCGTCTGAGCCAATTTGCTCGCACCGGGAGCATGAACGTCTTTGCATTTAACGCAACGATAGTGCATGGCACAATTGGCAGCCGAATGTCCAAATCTTTGACACCGGTAACACTGGTTGACTTCTCTTTTCTGGAGGCGTTCCCACCTCACCACTCTGAAATTCAAGTACCTTTTTTGTTGAAGGGCATTTGGACTGCTCTTATTTGCAATTTGTAAAGTGGTAGATTCTTCCTTTCTATGGTCGACCTTCTTGTCGCAAAGGCTTTTACTGAAACAAAATCAATATCTGGTGCAGCCTCCTTGAGCACCTGAAGAAGATCGACCGTATCCTCTCCGCTGTCCAAACCCTTCAACAAGAAGGTCTGATTTTTTTTTCACTTTTTGGGGTATAGGTGAAGTGTGAAACCTCTCCAGAAATCAGCGCATCTTTGGCTGACTTGAAATTAACCAGTGATTTCGTCCTTATAGTTCATTTTTCGGCATTGAGTCTTTTGATTTCGAAATTGGCCAGTTTATTTTCGGCTGCCAATAGCCGAACCATATCTTTCCCGGTTTGTCCGAACATGTTGATTCGCGGAACTTTTTCTGTCTTGTTGGAAACTTTTTCAGAGGAACCAGCAGAACTGCGGGCTGGTTTTTTCTCCTTATTTTTGTTCTTTAAATATTGAATAAAATTAACGTCATTATCTTGATTAAATTACCTCCGATGTTTTCTTCGATTTCCATTTCTTCGGTTAATCTCTCCAGCGATGCAAAATAATTTTGGCTCTCGTTGGTGCCACCAGCACTTAGAACTTCCTCTGGATTTACTTGCTTTGTACTTTTCTTCGGTTTTGTTACCTGTTGCCATTGATTTTGTGGCTGCGTCTGTTGAGGCTTCATCCCTTTCTTGAAAAGATCCTTGAGAGACTGTATCTCTTGCCTTAGTTCATCATTTTCTTTCTGCAATCTGGCCATTTGTTGATTGTCCGCTATTTTTTGCAGCTTGCACCCTCCATCTACGGAGTTTTCTTCGTTATGTTTTCTTTTGGCGATTGTCACCAGTTTCGTATTCGTTGTTTCCCCAGGTTGCCCCAACGGTGGGAAGCCGTCGGGCTCCTCCATATCAGCGGCGAAATTTTCTTTGTGAATTTGTTTTTAGTTACAAATCGAAGTAAAAATATTCGATAAAAATTTCCTGAGTCGATTACTTCAACAATATAAGATTTTTTCCGATAAAAATTAACTTCGGACTAATGTTTTTTAAAAAATTAATTTAATTTTTGAAAACTTTTGACAGGAGCGATTTAAAAAACATCTATACACAAAGACTACTACGATCCTTTTTGAAATATTGGCATGAGGGGCTGAAAAATGTATAGGTTTAAAAGACAATACGTTAGAAAAGCTGAGCTTGAGCTATTTCAATAATCATTTTTTGTCTAAGATAAGGCATATTTGAATGTGTGAAATCAATTTTTTGGTTTTTGCTAATATATTGAGCAAACATACAACAGAATACTCCACAATCACTTACGTTAGCTTGAAGCGGAATATTGCTGGCATGTTCTTTTGTAAATTCTGTTGTATGTAAAGTCTGTTTTAATTTATCTAATTATTCTTGCGCCAAATAATCTTCTAATTTAGTTAGTACTATAGGGTTTTGATTTCCCAAAGAATCGTAATATTTTATAGATTTTTGTTTAATGTTGATTATTGCTATACACCAATGGTTATTATTAACGTGTATCGGAATTAACATTAAATCGAATGAAAATAAATTGACTTTTCTGGTCCATCTGCGCACTGATTTATATCCAGCCTCTAATAATCGTAAAAAGAAGAAAGTGTTCATAGCATAAACTTTTAACGGGTTCTCGACATCTTTTTGCACATTTTGCTCTGTTATGAAATTTAGATAAAAGTTAATGATATTGTCGCGTGTTATCCGTTCGCGGCCTATAATTTTAATGTTCCAGGAAAGTGAAAACACAATGTCTTTTAATTTTAAGTTAAAAGAGTTTATTTAATTACAAAAAGTGCACAAAGAGCAATTTAACACTTGCACTAATTTTAATTTTCACTATTAAAAAAATCTAACACTTGTCCATAAATTTCTTATCGCAATTGTCTTCTAAATCACTTCACTATTACGAAAATCTCTTTTCTACTACTCGAATAATATCGCTTCCCACATACAATCGCAGTTCTTATCGCGGTCGAATGAATGATGATCTCCCCATTTGTTCAGCTCGCCTTTATATAGGGTCTCTACCTATTCACCCATTTCTCGTACATTGGCGAATGTTCTACCGAGAGGTACCTGGTAGATTCGAGCAAATTAATGAATGGAGTGACGTCACTTGCAGATGTTGATAATGCTTGTTGGGTTCTCGTGGGTTCGAGTAAATTCAGTTGTTGACGTTCTTAATGATTGTGAAAACAATTGCGACAGTAGCTCGCAGAATTATTTGTACGTGTAATTATTTGTACATGTAATTATTTATACATGTAACAATATTATCGTTTAGCCAATTTAATCCGTTTAATGTCTGAATATCACTTCTTGTGATATTAATATTATATTTTGAAACTATGATTTCTTCAGGAGGACCCTTTTTAGTTGCATTTTCTAGAATAAGTTTTTGGCCTTCATTAAAAATCTCGCTATTAGTATTATGATTACTTTCTTTAATTTTCATTAGTTTGCAACTGAAATCTTCTATATTTTTGCTTTGGTCTGCATATTTTAGTTCTTTCTTAATGTTTGTCGGATGAACATTATCTAGTTTTGATTTCCTATACTTTGGGAGGTTTTTATGTCTAGCAGCTTTATAGTTTTTGATGAAACCTGTAGATCTGGTCTCATTGTAATCTTCCCTATTTTGGTTGAGTTTATTCAGGTATTTGTTCTTGGTTTCTTCAATATTTGCTTTATTTTCTCAGAATTTACTTGACCGCTTTGCACTTCTTTTGGGGTACATTTTATTGTCGAGTGATACCTTTCATTATAGTTCCTGATAGCCTTTTGAATTGTACTTCTTGTAGAGAGTTTCGTTTTATCAATTGCTAGAGTTCTGAATTTTGTATGACTATGAGGTTTAGTTAAGTCTAAGAGTATATCTTCAGACTGTAAGAAATCTTTCAATAGGACTCCACTAAACTCATTTCCTGCAATAATTTTCTTTGGCTTACCAATTTTCGCAAAATGATCTTCTAATTGTTCAATAATTGTTACGTGGTTTCTGTCGCTTAGATAATAAGCAGCTCCAAATTAAGAAAATTTATCTATTATGGTTAAAAAACTATTTTTCATTATTATAAAAATATCTACGTGGACTATTTCGTTGATATTGGAAGGAGTTTCAGTGTTTTGAAATTTTGGTTTTTTGGGTCGCCTGTCGTATTTTACTCTTTGACAAACTTTGCATTGGCTTATTACAATTGTTATAAGCTCAAGGAGCTTTGGGAAATAAATTTTATTCTTCAATACTGCGTAAGATTCCTGTACTCCAGAGTGAATACTTTCTCTTACGTGATAAAATGCAATTTGTTTGACGACTTCGGTTTCTGTTTCGATATCTTTGGCTCTTAGGGAACATCTGAAAAATTTTACTGAACTCTTGCTTGGGAATAATTCCCTAATTTTTTGTTGTACAATATTGTACTTACTATCATCTAATTCAGTGTAGATGCCTATTGTACCTTTCTTTACATAAGTTTTTAGAATATGATTTAAATTTTCAAAATCATGTTCGGATATATATATTATTCGCTTACCATGGATGATTTCAAACTCCACGGTTTTATTGTTTGTAAGGATAAATTGTGTCTTATATTTGTTGACAATTTCATCTTTTATAGGAATGTGATCTAGTAATTCCTCTTCTGCAGAGTGAATCGTGGCCAGATCTGAACATTCCTCATTTTCCATATTCCAAATACTCGTACCTAGATCAGAATACGAATTGGCTTTGTGGCTATCTATTTGGGAATCTTCTTTTTCGGATTGCTGATGTTTGATCCTGCTAAGGAAATCAGCTACTCTATTTTCCTTTCCTTTTAAATACTCAATATCAAATTGATATTCGCCTAGTTTTAGCAGCCAGCGTTGATTGCGTGGTGATAAATCCTTGCCTTTATACTTGGCTTGTAAAAATTTTATTGGCTGATGGTCTGTATAGATCATGAATTTATTTCCATATAAGTAGGGCCTGAAATAGTTAACGGACCACATAATAGCAAGGAATTCCTTGTCCGTTGCTGAATAGTTTTGTTCGTGACTATTCAATGTTCGTGATGCGAAACACACAGGATGTCCGTTTTGCGACAATACTGCACCTAAGGCGTAGTTAGACGCATCTGTTGTTAATTGAAATTGTTTATCGAACTCGGGAAAACAAAGAACAGGATGTGTGCTAATAATTGCTTTCAATTTCTCAAAAGCTTCTATGTAATTTGGATCTTTGGTATTGATTTTCGAATCTTTCTTTAAGTATTTTGTTAGGGGTTTTGCGACCTTCGCGCAATCCCTAATAAATTTGCGGTAATACCCTACCCTGTGGCTCCTAAAAAGCTTTTAAGTTCTTTTTCTGTTTTTGGGAGTTCAAGTTTTTGTATTGATTGAATTTTTTCCGGATTTGGTTTTAAGCCATCTTTAGTGACTACTTGACCTAAAAAAGAAGTTCTCTTTTGCATAAATGAACATTTATCAATTTGAATTTTTAACTGATGTTTTTCTAAGACTTTGAAAATTTGTGTTAGAGATTTTATATGCTCTTCAAGTGATGTGCTAAATATTAGCACATCGTCAAGATATACTACACAGCATTTGTTAATAAAATCCCCGAGGATATCATTCATTAAGCGCTGAAAGGTTGCCGGAGCATTTTTCAGCCCGAATGGCATGCTAACAAACTCATATAGACCATGTGGTGTGACGAACGCCGTTTTATGACGATCTTCTTTGCGGACCAATATTTGGTGGTACCCTTTGGCCAAGTCAATTGTGGAGAAGTAATGCGCTCTCCCTAATTTATCCATAATAGACTCGATGTTTGGCAAAGGGAATTTATCGTCGACTGTGATTTCATTCAGTCTACGATAGTCTATGACGATTCGATATTTTTTTGTACCAGAATTATCAGTTTTCTTCGGAACGACTATCAAAGGAGAGGAATATTTTGAATTACTTCTTTGGATAATGCCTTGACTTTCCATTTCTGCGAGTTGTTTGCGAACTTCTTGTTCGTGTTTTGGGGGATACCTGTATAATTTTGCATTTATCTGCTTGTCTGTTATGGTTTTAATTTCATGTTCGATTGTTGGGGTACTTGTTAATTTATCCCCTTCTTTAAAGAATATAGTTTCAAATCGTTTGAGAACTTTTAAAAGTTCCCTGTTTTCTTCAAAATTTTAAATGTTCTAACTTAAGTCTGTTTAAGAAGTCAGAGCTTGATGCTTCTAAGTGAGCAACTTCCTGAAATGTGTAGGGAGTATTTAAAAACCTAATCGATTGGCCATTTAGGGTGATCGTCCCTTCTTAGAAATCAATAATTGTTCCTAAGTTATTTAGGAGATCTGCTCCAATTATAAAATCGTATTTTCTTTTGTTTAAAGGTTTTACTTTCCACCTGATCATAGCTTTATGGGAAGTCTTAAACTCAGCAGGTACTGGAGTGTGGACTTCATATTCAAAAACGTCTTTTCCAATAATCGTGGAAAATGGGACTGGATTGATCTTAGTTTTTTTGAAAAATTTTAATGGAGTCATCAATTAGACCAAATGAGGATCCCGTATCTACCAATGCTATAAATTGATAATTTTTTAAAGTTATTTTAATAAGAGGTAAATTATCCGAGGCTAATTGATAAAAAAATTTTCATTATTATGCGCATAATTAATTTCTCGACATTGATTTGAGTCCGCTGCTGAAGAGTCTTCTGACTGATTTCTTCCATTGGTTATTTTTTGGAATTTTTGAATATTACCAACTCCTGGTTCTGTATAACCTTGAACTTGGCGAGAATTTTGCTCGCTACCAGATGAATTATTTTGCCTGTAATTATTGGAATCTGTGGTGGGGTTTTTAAATCTTTTCCGCCCAGGACTTCAATTACTATTATTATTAGTGCTGGTAATGTTCGTTCCCCTATTTTGACCGCTTGAATTGCAAACATTTCTAGAATTATTTTTGTGCTGTTAGTTTGTTTGAAATTGTCCTTGAGGATTAGTAGAGCTGTAATAATTTTTATAGTTTTGTATGTTTTCGGCGGAATTACTGTTATGAGTACGCTGTCTGTTTTCTTCATAATTATTGCTATGGATATTTTCGAAATTTGGCTTGTACTCAGTTTGTCTGTTGTCAATTTTTTGGTTTTTACGGTCATAACAGGTTTTGGGAGTGTTTGTATTAAATTTTGAAAACATTCTTTCATTAGACATTTGTTTTACTTTAAATTCAGGCCTAATGCATGAATCTTCAAACCTCCTCTCCTTCATTATTTCTATTATGCTATTAATATCGTGTAATGAATAAATTTTTTCATATAAAACACCCTGGGACATTTCTTTTGCAGTATTAATTAGAAGAGAATTTACACTTGTTAAATCTACATATGGAGAACCTTTATAAAATATCTTCAATTCATCTGCTTTAATTTTTATCTTTTGTAAATGTAAAACAAGATCACTTACATTGTTTGCCTTCAGGTTGCAAATCTTCCGATATATCTCCGCTGGCTTCGTGTCCGGTCTGTAGAGATGTTTAAGCGCCTTTTTTATTTCTTCCCAATCGTCTGTTTTTTCCGTGTTGATAATTCCTTGTTTCGCTTCTCCCTGAATTTTCTCATGAAAGATCATTCTTGTTGCCGCTTTTCTTGTTTCATCATCGTTGATGCTCGCCAGGTAATATTCCGTGCTAGCAATGAAGCTGTTTATTGTTATCTCGGACGTGCCCGTGAAATTCGACATGTGTCTTATTTCTTTGAGAACGTTTTCCCGTACTCTAGCGTCGTTGTTTGCCATAGCTCTTACGTTATTTTCACGGTCGAGTCTTAACTGTTGGATTGCTTCAGCCAGTTGGACTATTTGAGCATCTTGCACTTGGATCTTGCGTTGCAATTGTTGGATTTCTTCTGCCATCACTTCTCTTGATATTTCCCTTCTTTTGTAATAAAGGTCAGATCGTTTTTTGTTCATTCACTTTCACTTCACTAGATTGTTTATGATTTTATATTTTAGTTCATTCACTCACTAGATTGTTTATGATTTAATATTTTAGTTCATTCACTTGATGTGGTTTAAAGTTTCTTTTTGAACTTTTCTTTTTTTTTAACTTTTGGGATTGTGAACAGCCTCATTCACAAATTTGAGGATCTTTTAGGCTTAATCTGATCCCCCAAATGGATTTTATAAATGTTTATAAAGTTTAAAACACGGGTATGGGTTAACTGACTCCCAATTTATTCAATTGAGGCCAGAGGCGAATTCTCTTATAATTCTGCCTGGGCTTTGCAATACCCTGTTTTATTATTAACTGACTCCCAGTTTATTCAATTGAGGCCAGAGGCGAATTCTCTTATAATTCTGGCTGGGCTTTGCAATACCCTTTTTTATTATTAACTGACTCCCAATTTATTCAATTGAGGCCAGAGGCGAATTCTCTTATAATTCTGCCTGGGCTTTGCAATACCCTGTTTTATTATAAGTTTATTCGAGTCGCGGATCGCGTTTACCGACTGCGCCATTATAAGAGTCGTTTAAGGCATGGAAATAAAAAAAAAGAATAATTCCACCAACACAAATAACAACACACGATTTTTACACTTTTAACAAACTTTTATTTAACGATTCGCACCCTTAGAGTACCGGTTACAGACTGGGGGCGACGCCGTGGATACGGTTTCCCTAAATACTCTTATTTTGCTGACACTATATCTGGATTAGACATGTGTCGTTTTAAAAATGATCTCGTTGCATTTTCCATAATGAGGTAAATGCAACGTCTGCAAAAGTTCTTCAATATTTTTATGAGAATTGTTTGTTACCGTATACATGACTCGCGTGCCTTACTAACATTATGCCCTGGAGCACTTTCCTCTCTTTTAGATGCCAACAGCCTCCTGGGCAAAGCCTTTCAATTTAAACCGGTTTCATCGGCGTTGTAAACAAGATCCAGATCGTAGTCTTTAGTTTGCTTTTTAAAAGTTTCCAGAAAGCTATTGGCAGCTTCACGATCGGCAGACAGTTTTTTCCCGCCAGATCTAACTCCTAAATGCCATGCCTAGATTTAAAATTGTAGAGCCAAAATTGGCTTGCTTTAAACCCAACCATGCCCATTTTTCACTAAATATCAGTGCTCTTTCACATGAAATTTGACCTGAAATCGTTTGTCCAATTGAACACTGCCATGGAAACCACGTGAAAACCGCGTTTTCAAGCTGTCCATTTTTAGCTTTTTTCACCACTTTCCTAGATGAACATCCATCTTCACTATCTAATGCATTTACAAAACTTGAAATTTTAGCGCTGTTAGTTTTAATGTCCGATATTGTAGCCGCTCCGATGCCAAACCTCTCTGCAAGTTGTTTTCCAGGCACATCTTTATTTCATTGATTGACAATTTCCACTTTATCACTCAGTGGAAGCACAACACGTTTACGTTTTGTACTCATTACGGGCACTAAATCCAGCAGTAGCGGCTAAACGCAATGTCAACACGAACGACAGTAGAAGACGCTAAACGTAATGCCAACACGGCAGCGGTCGAATGCTCGGATGCAGGTAGATACTCTGGCGCGCAGGCGTGTGAACTTAACCAACAAAGATGAGAAAAGCAAAGCAGATAAGGCAGACTAGTGGGAACGCAGGGAGCGCATGTTAGAGGAACGGTGGATAGTGAACGCGTCGTTGCTATAGTAATGACACATAGGCATTGCCTGTACACTTTCCTATCGCACGCGCTTGCGCGATTCGAATAATTGGGGTTCGGATAATTAGAGTTCCACTTTATATATATATCGGTATATATACGAGTATATATATATATATATATATATATATATATATATATATATATATATATATATATATATATATATATGTATATACTAATACATATGTATATATTTAGTTTAAATTTGAAGCAAGGAAACCAAGATTCCTTTTAGGTTAAAAGGATTATCTGAGTTATATTATTTATGATATTCATTTCAGAGGCAACAGTGCCTAGAATGACAAAACTAAATGAAAAAAAAATCAAAATTTAAAAAATTCCTTTTAAAAAACGCTATTTAGTTTATTGTATAACAATACTTCCCATATACATGTATATCGCAAACAGGTTGTTTTCTTCATCAGTGGTAAGGGTGTAAAAAACTCAATGAAGAACGGCTGCTTTTCATACTCAAAACGATTACCACTGATGAAGAAAACAACTTGTTATCGAAATACATGTACTCGTACATGGGAAGTATTGTTATACAATAAACTTAAAAGCGTTTTTTAAAAGGAATTTTTTTAACTTTGAATTTTTTGCATTTAAATTTGTTATACTATTTATTTATCGTAAACCTGAAATAAATATCAGTTTTTGAATTTTTTTCCTAACAAAAAATTCCATAAAATAATCGAAAATTAATTAATATATATACTTTCAACCCCCTCAAGATAATGATGTTATTGATGCCGCCATTCATTTAGAGGGCCAAGATATTATGTCACGCAATATTGTTTGACTTTTTATTTCGAAACGTAAATAAAAATTAGCACCATCAATTTCAAACCGTAGCCATTAAGTACGCAGCTTATTTAAATTAACAAAATTCACGGCACGAGAAAAGAAACAAGTTAATCAATTAATTTTGTTTTTAGTTTTATCTAAAATATGAGTTTTCACTAACGCACGGTTAATATTTTTTCGGACTTCCTCACGAAACACTTTATTTTGACGATTTCTTTTTGACTTTCAATTAAAAGCACCGATATTTGAAGCCGATTTGAAACGAACACCACGCTTTGCCACTTTCAAATGTTTCCCGAATTCATGGTACGAAAATCACAGGAAATTCACCAAACTAACGAAGTTTTGATTCGATTTCGCGATTTATTTACATTGTTACCTGACACTTATCACAGTAGAACGGCCAACATGACATTAGTAGCCCAGACTGTGTCTCTTTTCTTCCTATATACGCTATCCTTGTAATACAACTTCTCCGTTTGATTTCACTTCAGTCATGCACACTGTATATGTGCTATATCGGGCTTCCTGTAGTACTTATTCATAGAATGAGATCAAAATTTTGACAATCGGAAAGAAAGTGTGGGCACAAGCTAGAGATCTACCAAGCCTTAAAATTAAATCGAGAAAACGCCAAATTCGCACGTTTAAGGGGAGAAAAAGCCATTTAAAGTTTTTGTGTTTTTTTTCCTATTTTGACCTTCATAAAAAATAATGCATTTGTAAATAATATTACAAATTTCCATTTGTCGTAAAGAATAGTCTAGCAGCTACAAAATGAGACCAACATTTTGACAATCGGATAGAAAGTGTGGGAACAGTCAACGGTCAAAGCAAGAGATCTACCAAGCCTTAAAATTAAATCGTGAAAACGCTGAACTCAAACGTTTAAGTGGAGAAAAAGCCATTTAAAGTTTTGTACTTGTCGTTTAGACCAGACTGGCACCTACAAAAAGAGACCAACATTTTGACAATCGGATAGAAATTGTGAGCACAGTGAACGGTCAAAGCTAGAGATCTACCAAGCCTTAAAATTAAATCGTGAAAACGCCGAATTCGCACGTTTAAGGGGAGAAAAAGCCATTTAAAGTTTTGGAGTTTTTTTTCTCATGTCCAACTTCATAAAAAATAGTGTATTTGTAAATAATATTACAAATTTGTACTTGTCGTAAAGAATAGACTGGCAGCTAGAAAATGAGACGACAATTTTGACAATCGGATAGAAATTGTGGGCACAGTGAACGGTCAAAGCTAGAGATCTACCAAGCCTTAAAATTAGAGCGTGAAAACGCTGAATTCGCACGTTTAAGGTGAAAAAAAGCCATTTAAAGTTTTGGTGTTTTTTTTCCTATTTCAACCTTCATAAAAAACAGTGTATTTGTAAAAAATATTACAAATTTGTACTTGTCGTAAAGAATAGACTGGCAGCTACAAAATGAGACCAAAAGTTTGACAATCGGATAGAAATTGTGGGCACAGTGAACGGTCAAAGCTAGAGATCTACAAAGCCTTAAAATTAAATCGTGAAAACGCCGATTTCGCACGTTTAAGGGGAGAAAAAGCCATTCAAAGTTTTGGTGTTTTTTTCCCTATTTCAAACTTCATAAAAAATAGTGTTTTTGTAAATAATATAACGAATTTGTACTTGTCGTAAAGAATAGACTGGCAGCAACAAAATGAGACGATAATTTTGACAATCGGATAGAAATTGTGGGCACAGTGAACGGTCAAAGCTAGAGATCTACCAAACCTTAAAATTAAATCGTAAAAACGCTGAATTCGCACGTTTAATGGGAAAAAAAGCCATTTAAAGTTTTGGTGTTTTTTTTTCCTATTTCAACCTTCATAAAAAATAGTGTATTTGTAAATAATATAACAAATTTGTACTTGTTGCAAAGAATAGACTGGGAGCTACTAAATGAGACCAAAATTTTGACAATCGGATAGAAATTGTAGGCACAGTGAACGGTCAAAGCTAAAGATCTACCAAGCCTTCAAATTAAATCGTAGAAACGCCGAATTCGCACGTTTGAGGAAGAAAAAGCCATTTAAAGTTTTGGTGTTTTTTTTTCTTTTTCAACCTTCATAAAAAATAGTGTATTTGTAAATAATATAACAAATTTGTACTTGTCGTAAAGAATAGACTAGCAACTACAAAATGGGACCATAATTTTGACAATCGGTTAGAAATTGTGAGCACAGTGAACGGTCAAAGCTAGAGATCTACCAAGCCTTAAAATTAAAGCGTAAAAACGCCGAATTCACACGTATAAGGGGAGAAAAAGCCATTTAGAGATTAGGTGTTTTTTTCCTATTTCAACCTTCATAACAAAAAGTGTATTTGTAAATAAGATTATAAATTTGAACTTGTCGTAAAGAATAGACTGGCAGCCACAAAATGAGACCAAAATTTTGACAATCGGATAGAAATTGTGGGCACAGTGAACGGTCAAAGCTAGGGATTTACTAGACCCTAAACTTATATCGCACTAACGCCGAATTCACACGTTTAAGGGGAGGAAAAGCCATTTATAGTTTTGGTGTTCTTTTTCCTATTTCAACCTTCATAATCAATAGTGTATTTTTAAATAAGATTACAGATTTATACTTGTCGGAAAGAAAAGACTGGCAGCTACCAAATGAGACCAAAATTTTGACAATTTGAAAGAAATTGTGAGCACAGTGAACGGTCAAAGCTAGAGATCAACCAAGCCTTTAAATTAAAGCGTAAAAACGCCGAATTCGCACGTTTAAGGGGAGAGAAAGCCATTTAAAGTTTTGGTGTTTTTTTTCCTAATTCAACCTGCATAAGAAATAGTGTATTTGTAAATAATATTGCAAATTTGTACTTGATGCAAAGAAAAGACTGGCAGCTACAAAATAAGAACAAAATTTAGACAATCGGATAGAAATTGTGCGCACAGTGAACGGTCCAAGCAAGAGATCTACCAAGCCTTAAAATTAAAGCGTAAAAACGCCGAATTCGCACGTTTAAGGGGAGAAAAAGCCATTTAAAGTTTGGTGATTTTTTTCCTATTTCAACCTACATAAAAAAAAAGTGTATTTATTACTAATATCACAAATTTGTATTTGTCGTAGGGAATAGACTGGCAGCTACAAAATGAGACCAAGATTTTGACAATCTGATAGAAATTGTGAGCACAGTAAACGGTCAAAGTTAAAAATCTACCGAGCCTTAAAATTAAATCGTAAAAACGCCGAATTCGCACGTTTAAGCGGAGAAAAAGCCATTTAAAATTTTGGTGTTTTTTTTTCCTATTTCAACCTTCATGAAACATAGTGTATTTGTAAATAATATTACAAATTTGTACTTGTCTTAAGAATAGACTGGCAGGTACAAAATGAGACCAAAATTCTGACAATCGGTGAGAAATTGTGGGCACAGTGAACGGTCAAAGCTAGAGATCTACCAAGCCTTAAAATTAAAGCGTAAAAACGCCGAATTCGCACGTTTAAGGGGAGAAAAAGCCATTTAAAGTTTTGGTGTTTTTTTCCTATCTCAACCTGCATAAATAAAAGTGCATTTGTAAATTATGTTACAAATTTGAACTTGTCGTAAAGAAAAGACTGGCAGCAACTAAATGAGACAAAAGTTTTGACAATCGGATAGAACTTGTAGGCACAGTGAACGGTCAAAGCTAAAGATCTACCAAGCCTTCAAATTAAATCGTAAAAACGCAAAATTCGCACGTTTGAGGAAGAAAAAGCCATTAAAGTTTTGGTGTTTTTTTTTCTTTTTCAACCTGCATAAAAAAAAGGTGTATTTGTTAATAATATAACAAATTTGTACTTATCGTAAAGAATTGACTAGCAGCTACAAAATGGGATCAAAATTTTGACAATCGGTTTGAAATTGTGAGCACAGTGAACGGTCCAATCTAAATATCTACCAAGCCTTAAAATTAAATCGTAAAAACGCCGAATTCACACGTATAAGGGGAGAAAAGCTATTTAAAGTTTTGGTGTTTTTTTTCCCATTTCAAACTTCATAATAAATAGTGTATTCGTAAATAATATTACAAATTTATACTTGTCCGAAAGAATAGACTGGCAGCTACAAAATGCGACCAAAATTTTGACAATTTGAAAGAAATTGTGAGCACAGTAAACGGTCAAAGCTAAAAATCTACTAAGCCTTAAAATTAAATTTAAAAAACGCCGAATTCGCACGTTTAAGGGAAGAAAAAGCCATATAAAGTTTTGGTGTTTTTTTTTTTTCCTATTTCAACCTTCATAAGAAAAAGTGTATTTGTAAATAATATTGCAAATTTGTACTTATTGTAAAGAAAAGACTGGCAGCTACAAAATAAGAACAAAATTTTGACAATCGGATAGAAGATGTGGGCACAGTGAACTTTCAAGGCTAGAGATCCAGCAAGCCTTAAAATTAAATCGTTAAAAATGCCAAATTCACACGTATAAGGGGAAAAAAAGCGATTTAAAGTTTTGGTGTCTTTTTTCCTTCCTCAACCTTCATAAAAAATACTGTATTTGTAAATAATATTAAAAATTTATACTTGTTCTAAGTATAGGCTGGCAGCTACAAAATGAGACCAAAATTTTGACAATCGGATAGAAATTGTGGGCACAGTGAACGGTCAAAGCTAGAGATCTACCAAGCCTTAAAATTAAAGCGTAAAAACGCCGAATTCGCACGTTTAAGGGGAGAAAAAGCCATTTAAAGTTTTGGTGTTTTTTTTCCTATTTCAACCTGCAAAAAAAATAGTGTGGTTGTAAATAATATTACAAATTTGTATTTGTCGTAGGGAATAGACTGGTAGCTACAAAATGAGACCAAAATTTTGACAATCTGATAAAAATTGTGAGCAGAGTAAACGGTGAAAGTTAAAAATCCACCAAGCCTTAAAATTAAATCGTAAAAACGCCGAATTCGCACGTTTAAGGGGAGAAAACACCATTTAAAATTTTGGTGTTTTTTTTTCCTATTTCAACCTTCATGAAATATAGTGTAATTGTAAATAATATTACAAATTTGTACTTGTCTTAAAAATAGACTGGCAGCTACAAAATGAGACCAAAATTCTGACAATCGGATAGAAATTGTGGCACAGTGAACGGTCAAAGCTAGAGATCTACCAAGCCTTAAAATTGAAGCGTTAAAAACGCCAAATTTGCACGTTTAAGGGGAGAAAAAGCCATTTAAAGTTTTGGTGTTTTTTTCCTTTCTAAACCCTCATAAAAAATAGTGTATTTGTTAATAATATTAAAAATCTGTATTTGTCGTAAAGAATAGACTGGTAGCTACAAAATGAGACCAAAATTTTGACAATCGGATAGAAATTGTGGGCACAGTGAACGGTCAAAGCGAGAGATCTACTAAGCCTTAAAATTAAACCGTTAAAACGCCGGATCCGCACGTTTAAGGGGAGAATCAGCCATTTAAAATTTCGGTGTTTTTTTTCTGGGTCAACCCTCATAAAAAATAGTGTATTTGTAAATAATATTACAAATTTGTATTTGTCGTAAAGAATAGACTGGCAGCTACAAAATGAGACCAAAATTTTGACAATCGGATAGAAATTGTGGGCACAGTGAACGGTCAAAGCTAAAGATCTACCAAGCCTTAATCTGAAATCGTAAAAATGAGAATTCGAAAATTTTAGGGGAGAAAAGCCGTTTAAAGTTTTGGTGTTTTTTTCCGATTTCATCCTTCATAAAAATAGTGTATTTGCAAGTAATATTACAAATTTGTACTTGTTGTAAAGAATAGACTAGCAGCTACAAAATGTGACCAAAATTTTGACAATCGGATAGAAATTGTGGGCGCAGTTAACGGTCAAAGCGAAAGATCTACCAATTCTTAAAATTAAATCGTAAAAACGCCGAATCCGCACGTTCAAGGGGAGAAAAAGCCATTTAAAGTTTTGGTGTTTTTTTTTTCATATTTCAACCTTCATAAAAAAAAGTATTTGTATGTTATATTACAAATTTGTACTTGTCGTAAACAATAGACTGGCAGCTACAAAATGAGACCAAAATTTTGACAATCGGATAGAGAATGTGGGCACAGTAAACGGTTACAAAGATAGATCTACCAAGCCTTCAAATTAAATCCTAAAAACGCCGAATTCGCACGATTAAGGTGAAAAAAGCCATCTAAAGTTTTGATGTTTTTTTTTCCTATTTTAACCTTCATAAAAAATAGTGTATTTGTAAATAATATTACAAATTTGTATATGTCGTAAACAATAGACTGGCAGCTACAAAATAAGACCAGAATTTTGACAATCGGATAGAAATTGTGGGCACAGTGAACGGTCAAAGCTAGAGATCTACCAAGCCTTAAAATCAAATCCTTAAAAACGTCGAATTCGCACGTTTAAGGGGCGTTCCGCCCCCACGTACCCGAGGAAACTCCGCAGGGGGAATGCCGGTCGACAAGACCACTCTTGGAGGCTAGCATTCTTTGGGGAGTTCCGCCCCCACGTTCCCGAGGAAATTCCCGCAGGCAGAAAGCCGGTCGACAAGAACATTCTTAGAGGCTAGGATTCTTTGGGGAGTGCCGCCCCCACGTACCCGAGGATATGGGGGGTGCCGTGAGGCTCCCTCTTATTGTATCTGGACTACGCTTTGGACAACGAACTGGAATTGACGCTTTGGGCTGGCGGATGTGATGGTTTGGACCTAGTTGCTTTGCACAGTAGCGCCGAGGTGAAACTCGTGTGTGAACGGCTCCAATTCAACTATCATACCGTCTCCGTCCCGGTAAAACCTTGGCAGGCCTCGGATAACGTTCGAAGTTCGCACCATTGGGTTGGTGGTGTAGGTTCGGTTGAGACGTACTCCCGATTAGCGCTGGTCTGGCTCTGAGCAGTTGTCCCCATAAGGGCTTGTGCCAACCCTCGCATGGCCTCACTGCTCTGCAAAGATAACCATGGGGCCAAAAAGGCGACTACACACACGAACGGAGATAGCGGCTCCGAGGGGGGACCCAATAAAATGGAGCAAACAAATGAAACCACAAGCAAACAGGACAGTAGCATGGAGAACCCTTTCAGGCAAAAACCGCTGTTGGTAAGAACACCGATTAAACAAGTCACCGATTGCGGGGCAGGCAGCAAACCCCAGAAACACTGTCAAAGTCAACATCACAGGTTAAATCATCGGAGACAGACCACAGACGGACTAACGAACGAAAGAAGGCAGAGTGCGTTGTGCAACCTGGCATCATTGCGGCCTTTGGGCGCAGTAGAAGGACTATGCGCACCCCGGAGCGCCCAGTGCAAGACGTACACAATCCGAATCAAGCTGCAACACCAACGAAGGCCAGCGTAAGACTGGGGGAGGGAGAAGTTTTGCCGTTGGCCGACGCCACTTCAAACGCGACCCAAGCGATAGAAGCAAAAGGGCTAGGAAACGGGGGCCTCTCCCAAGAGGTGGTGCCAAATAACACAATCGCCCTTGACCACGCCGAAGAGGAGCGGCTTACTCGGAAAGCGGGGAATATCGTCAAACAACTGAGGGCTGCCTGCGAAGTGCAGAAAAACATAGGCAAGAGTGTCAAGAATGGCATTCTTGAACTGGAAGAGCTTTTTGGCCACATAACGCACTGCAGGCGGAGGTGGCTTGCAACCGAAAAGCACCAAAAAGACACGCTCTCCCTCGAGGCATCAGTGGGTCCTAGCAGCAGCAAAAGAATGGCCGGTAGCCCAATTGAAGGCGACCGTGAGAAAAGGAGGAAGGACGAGACCATAAACGAAGTTGACATTCCAGGCGAGGAGTTTCACGTGGTGCGAGACAAGGCAGCGAAAAAAGCGGCCAAAAAGCTACTTCTAGAAAAAACAGACAAAGAGCTCAACCGCGAAAAGAACAAGGAACCCCCCGATATACCGCAGAAAACAAAAAGCAAACCGCGGCGCAAACCCTTGCGAGAGGCACTGCTTATTAAACCCACTAAGGGCCGAACCTACGCAGATGTCCTCCGTGAAATTAAAAGAGCGGTGAAGCGAGACGACACCAAAACTGCCATCAAAGCAGTTTGACCAACCCGGACCGGTGGCTTGCTGGTGGAATTCGGGCCAGAGGCCACAAACAAAGATGCATTCCGTGACGCGGTTCAAAAGGTTCTTGGAAATGCGGCAACGGTTGCCTCGCTTGAACCAATGGCCACCCTGGAAATCAGGGGCCTCGACTGCGTCACGGACAAAGCTGAAGTAGAGGCTCCCATTAGGAGGGAGTTCCCCAGCTTAAGTGAAGTCAAGGCAAGATTGACACGTGAAAACACAAGGGGGCAACGCATGGCTATTGTTGAACTAGCTGATAAAGACGCCCAGCAAATCCTGGCGAAGGGCAAAATTAAGATAGGTTGGGTGATCTGCAGGATACGGAGAAGAGCGATCCCTATCCGCTGCTTCAGATGCTTCGAATACGGACACACCGCGTATGGCTGTAGGGGACCTGACAGGAGATCTCTGTGCTACAAATGTGGTGAAACGGGGCACAAAAGGAAGGAGTGCACGAACGAGGCAAAATGCATTCTTTGCAAGGATGCTAAGCTAGCACCCGGCGACCTCAAACATGAGCCGGGGACAGGGAGATCCCGGGTTTTCAAGGAGGCCCTAACTAAAGCCAAATCGATACTCAAATGATCCGTATCCTGCAGGTCAATTTGCACCGAAGCACAAACGCCCAGGACCTACTAGAGCAGTTTGCGAGGGATAAGAAAGCAGACCTCCTGTTGCTGAGCGAGCAACACCATAACAAGGACTCGCAAGCGTGGTACCCTGACAAATCTGGTACCTCGGCCATCTGGGTTCGAGACAGCGCCCGCCCTCAGGTGCAGGGCCATGGACGCGGGGATAGTTTTGTGTGGGTGCGGTGTTCAGGGATAGCATATTTCAGTGTTTATCTGACGCCTAACGAGGCAATGCGATCCTTTCGAACCAAACTCGATGCCCTGGAGGACGCTGTCTCGAACACAGAGGGCCACATGCTGGTCGGGGGAGACTTCAACGCTAGAGCCATCGAATGGGGTATGCCACAATCCGACCCAAGGGGAAAGCAAATCTTGGACATGGCGGCCAGAACAGCGCTTTTTGTCTTAAATACTGGTAACACCCCTACTTTCCGCCGCTGGGGTTGCGTAGGAACCATACCCGATGTGACACTCGCTTCGGAGTCCCTGGTACCTAGAGTACACAACTGGCGAGTACTAGAGGACTACTCGGCTAGTGATCACCAGTATATAGCTGTTGAGATTCACGACGGTGCCACTCTGCGTGCATACGCCCAAACTTCAATCCTCGGATGGAGGACTGGGAGGATGGACGTCGAGAGGTTCACTGACGCGCTTACGGCAGGCGCACCTTTGCTGGGAGCTCCGCCAGGGAGTGAAGGGCCTACAGCCAAGGACTTGGTGAACTCAACTATGAGTACCATCATAGCTGCTTGCGAGTCTTCCATGCCCCGTCGGAGAACCCGACATGGTAAGCCTCCAGTATACTGGTGGTCAAACGAGATTGCCGAACAAAGAAGCGAGTGTCACAAACTTCGGCGAGAGGCCCAGTGGGCGCGAACACGGGAGGAGGCAGACACTAGGCTAGCAGGATACAGGTCCGGCAGGAAATATCTTCGCAGGCTTATTAACAAGAGCAAGGCCCGATGCTGGCAAGACCTCGTGGACAGTGTAAATAGGGATCCGTGGGGCCTTGGCTACAAGCTGGTCATGGGGAAACTTGGTGCCCTACGGAAGCCTTGTATACATGACGCGGAAAAGATGGACGCGATAGTCCGGGGACTCTTCCCCGCCCATCCCGTCCATGTTGACGCTGTCCATGGTGAACCAGCAGTCGAGTGCCCACTCTTCACACAGCTGGAACTGGAAGAGGCAGTCCTCTCCCTGAAAGCGAGGAAGGCTCCAGGTCCAGATGGTGTTCCAGCTGAGGTCAGGAATGCCTTCAACTCCGCTAGATGGGTGGATATTCTGGACACGCTGGAAATCTCTTTTCAAGTTCCAGAATATCTAATGCGGCTTTTGAGGAACTACTTAAAGGACCGAAGCCTGCTCTACGACACGACACAGGGCCAACGAAGGATGGAAATTACATCGGGTGCTGCCCAGGGATCTATCCTTGGTCCGGACTTGTGGAACGTGTCTTACGACGGGCTACTGAGACTTGAGATGCCAGATGAGTCGCGCTTGGTCGGCTTTGCGGATGATGTTGCGGCTCTAGTCGCTAGACGCACCGTTGAACAAGCGCACCTTAGGCTAGGTATGCTAATGCGCCGAGTGAGGGACTGGATGACTGCTCGCGGGCTCATTTTAGCACTGGAGAAAACCGAAGTGGTCATCCTGACAAAAAAGAGAATCCCTAGAGTAAGGATGATCAGTATTGGAGATATACAGATCGAATCGAAGCCAGCGGTGAAGTACCTGGGGCTACTGATCGACTTGAAGATGAGTTTTTCTGAGCAAATCAGGGCAACGGCTGAGAAGGCTGCTTCGGGAATATCGGCCCTGAGTCGACTTATGGCCAACGTAGGGGGACCCAGCCCACCAAGAAGACGCCTCTTGATGAGTGCAGTAGGGTCAGTGCTACTGTACGGAGCAGAGGTATGGGGTGACGCTCTCAGCAAGGAGGTATACCGAAAACGATTGGCACAGGTACAGAGAAGAGGAGCACTGAGAATAGCATCTTCGTATCCAACAGTCTCCGACTCGGCGGTGAGAGTGATTTCAGGCGTGATACCTGTCGCCCTCCTTGCTAGAGAGCGCCGCGCTATTTACCTGCGCCGAAACGAGGATGCGAGGGAGATGGTTGTCCGCGAGGAGAGACAACGCTCGCTCAACGATTGGCAGCAGTCTTGGAGGAATTGCACGAAGGGGAGGTGGACTGCGCGCCTCATCCCGGATGTGAGACCGTGGCTAAATCGAAGGCATGGTGAGACTGACTTCTATCTGACCCAGCTTTTGAGCGGGCACGGGTGTTTTCAGTCTTACCTGCACAAGACCGGCAAGTCACGGTCTCCCGATTGTCGGTTTTGCCCAGGAGAGGAGGACAATGCCTGTCACACAATTTTTGCGTGTACCAAATGGGCCAGGCTGCGAAGGGAACTCTACAGGGAGACGGGAGAGCTCACCCCGGATAATATAGTTGCGGTGATGCTCGAATCGGTTGACAAATGGAACCAGGTGGCACATTATGCTCAGGCAGTCCTAAAATATAAAAGGGACTCACAGCAGCCGGGTTAGCTGAGGCTGGGGGATCGCTCTCCTGGCATTTCCTCTTCCCCTCTCCCCTCCCGCTAGGAAAGGGACTCCCCAGCTTGAAGGCGCCCCACGGCGTATCATAATGAGACCTGGCCCGAAGTAATGTGTCAAACGGTTCCAGGCTAGGTTCTCAGATTGATAGGGAAGGTGTTTAGTGGGGAGTCTAAAGGTATCCTCCATGGGAGTCCCACACTGCCAGACTCGGCGGGCATAAATGCCTTCACCTCCCTACCACAAAAAAATAAAGGGAGAAAAAGCCATTCAAAGTTTTGGTGTTTTTTTTTTTCCTATTTCAACCTTCATGAAAAATAGTGTTTTTGTAAATAATATTACTAATTTGTACATGTCGTAAAGGAAAGGCTAGCAGCTACACAACGAGACCATAATTTTGACAATCCGATTGAAATTGTGGGCACAGTGAACGGTCAAAGCTAGAGATCTACCAAGCCTTAAATTTAATCGTCAAAACGCCGAATTCACACGTTTCAGGGGAGAAAAAGCCATGTAAAGTTTTGGTGTTTTTTCCCATTTCAACCTTTATAAAAACAAGTGGATTAGTAGATAATATTACAAATTTGTTTTTGTAGTAACGAATAAACTAACAGCTACAAAATGAGACCAAAATTTTGACAATTGGATAGAAATTGTCGGCACAGTGGAAGGTCAAAGCTAGAGATCTACCAAGCATTAAAATTAAATCGTAAAAACGCCAAATTCGCACGCTTCAGGGGAGGAAAAGCCATTTAAAGTTTTGGTGTTTTTTTTCCTATTTCAACCTTAAGAAAAAATAGTGTGTAAATAATATTACAAATTTGTACTTGCCTCAAAGAATAGACTGGCAGCTACGCCATGAGACCAACATTGTGAAAATCGGATAGAAATTGTGGGCACAGTGAACAGTCAAAACTAGAGATCCATCAAGCATTAAAATTAAATCGTAAAAACGCCGAATTCGCACGTTTAAGGGGAGGAAAAGCCATTTAAAGTTTTGTTGTTTCTTTTCTATTGGAATCTTCATTAAAAAATAGTGTATTTGTAAATAATATTACAAATTTGTACTTGTCGTAAAGAATAGACTGGCAGCTACAAAATGAGACCAAAATTTTGACAATCGGATAGAAATTGTGGGCACAGTGAACGGTCAAAGCTAGAGATCTACCAAGCCTTAAAATTAAATCCTAAAAACGCCGAATTTGCACGTTTAGGGGGAGAAAAAGCCATTTAAAGTTTTGCCGTTTTTTTTCCTATTTCAAACTTCATAAAAACTAGTGTATTTGTAAATAATATTACAAATTTGTACTTGTCGTAAAGAATAGACTGGCAGCTACAAAATGAGACCAAAATTTTGACAATCGGATAGAAATTGTGGGCACAGTGAACGGTCAAAGCTAGAGATCTACCAAGCCTTAAAATTAAATCGTAAAAACGCCGAATTCGCACGTTTAAGGGGAGAAAAAGCCATTTAAAGTTTTTGTGTTTTTTTTTTTCTATATCAACCTTCATGAAAAATAGTGTATTTGTAAATAATATTACAAATTTGTACTTGTGGTAAAGAATAGACTGGCAGCTACAAAATGAGACCAAAATTTTGACAATCGGATAGAAATTGTGGGCACAGTGAACGGTCAAAGCAAGAGATCTACCAAGCCTTAAAATTAAATCGTAAAAACGCCGAATTTGCACGTTTAAGGGGAGAAAAAGCCATTTAAAGTTTTGGTGTTTTTTTCCTATTTCAAACTTCATAAAAAATAGTGTATTTGTAAATAATATTACAAATTTGTACTTGTCGTAAAGAATAGACTGGCAGCTAAATAATGAGACCAAAATTTAAACAATCGGATAGAAATTGTGGGCACAGTGAACGGTCAAAGCTAGAGATCTACCAAGCCGTAAAATTAAATCGTAAAAACGCCGAATTCGCACGTTTAAGGGGAGAAAAAGCCATTTAAAGTTTTGGTGTTTTTTTTCCTATTTCAACCTTCATAAAAAATAGTGTATTTGTAAATAATATTGCAAATTTGTACTTGTCGCAAAGAATAGACTGGCAGCTACAAAATGAGACCAAAATTTTGACAATCGGATAGAAATTGTGGGCACAGTGAACGGTCAAAGCTAGAGATCTACCAAGCCTTAAAATTAAATCGTAAAAACGCCAAATTCGCACGTTTAGGGGGAGAAAAAGCCATTTAAAGTTTTGGTGTTTTTTTTCCTATTTCAACCTTCATAAAAAATAGTGTATTTGTAAATAATATTACAAATTTGTACTTGTCCTAAAGAATAGACTGGCAGCTACAAAATGAGACCAAAGTTTTGACAATTGGATAGAAATTGTGGGCACAGTGAATGGTCAAAGCTAGAGATCTACCAAGCCTTAAAATTAAATCGTAAAAACGCCGAATTCGCACGTTTAAGGGGAGAATAAGCCATTTAAAGTTTTGGTGTTTTTTTCCTATTTCAAACTTCATAAAAATAGTGTATTTGTAAATAATATTACAAATTTGTACTTGTCGTAAAGAATAGACTGGCAGCTACAAAATGAGATCAAAATTTTGACAATCGGATAGAAATTGTAGGCACAGTGAACGGTCAAAGCTAGAGATCTACCAAGCCTTAAAATTAAATCGTGAAAACGCCGAATTCGCACGTTTAAGGGGAGAAAAAGCCATCTAAAGTTTTGGTGTTTTTTTTCCTATTTCAAACTTCATAAAAAATCGTGTATTTGTAAATAATATTACAAAATTGTACTTGTCGTAAAGAATAGACTGGCAGCTACAAAATGAGACCAAAATTTTGACAATCGGATAGAAATTGTGGGCACAGTGAACGGTCAAAGCTAGAGATCTACCAAGCCTTAAAATTAAATCGTAAAAACGCCGAATTCGCACGTTTAAGGGGAGAAAAAGCCATTTAAAGTTTTGGTGTTTTTTTTCCTATATCAACCTTCATAAAAATAGTGTATTTGTAAATAATATTACAAATTTGTACTTGTCATAAAGAATAGACTGGCAGCTACAAAATGAGACCAAAATTTTGACAATTGGATAGAAATTGTGGGCACAGTGAACGGTGAAAGCTAGAGATCTACCAAGCCTTAAAATTAAATCGTAAAAACGCCGAATTCGCACGTTTAAGGGGAGAAAAAGCCATTTAAAGTTTTGGTGTTTCTTTTCCTATATCAACCTTCATGAAAAATAGTGTATTTGTAAATAATATTACAAATTTGTACTTGTCGTAAAGAGTAGACTGGCAGCTACAAAATGAGACCAAAATTTTGACAATCGGATAGAAATTGTGGGCACAGTGAACGGTCAAAGCTAGAGATCTACCAAGCCTTAAAATTAAATCCTAAAAACGCCGAATTCGCACGTTTAAGGGGAGAAAAAGCCATTTAAAGTTTTGGTGTTTTTTTTCCTATATCAAACTCCATAAAAAATAGTGTATTTGTAAATAATATTACAAATTTGTACTTGTTGTAAAGAATAGACTAGCAGCTACAAAATGAGCTCAAAATTTTGACCATCGGATAGAAATTGTGGGCACAGTGAACGGTCAAAGCTAGAGATCTACCAAGCCTTAAAATTAAATCGTAAAAACGCCGAATTCGCACGTTTAAGGGGAGAAAAAGCCATTTAAAGTTTTGGTGTTTTTTTTCCTATTTCAACCTTCATAAAAAAAAGTGTATTTGTAAATAATATTACAAATTTGTACTTCTCGTAAAGAATAGACTGGCAGCTACAAAATGAGACAAAAATTTTGACAATCGGATAGAAATTGTGGGCACAGTGAACGGTCAAAGCTAGAGATCTACCAAGCCTTAAAATTAAATCGTAAAAACGTCGAATTCGCACGTTTAAGGGGAGAAAAAACCATTGAAAGTTTTGGTGTTTTTTTTCCTATTTCAAACTTCATAAAAAATAGTGTATTTGTAAATAATATTACAAATTTGTACTTGTCGTAAAAAATAGACTAGCAGCTACAAAATGAGACCAAAATTTTGACAATTGGATAGAAATTGTGGGCACAGTGAACGGTCAAAGCTAGAGATCTACCAAGCCTTAAAATTAAATCGTAAAAACGCCGAATTCGCATGTTTTAGGGAAGAAAAAGCCATTTAAAGTTTTGGTGTTTTTTTTCCTATTTCAACCTTCATAAAAAATAGTGTCTTTGTAAATAATATTACAAATTTGTACTTGTTGTAAAGAATAGACTAGCAGCTACAAAATGAGACCAAAATTTTGACAATCGGATAGAAATTGTGGGCACAGTGAACGGTCAAAGCTAGAGATCTACCAAGCCTTAAAGTTAAATCGTAAAAACGCCGAATTCGCACGTTTAAGGGGAGAAAAAGCCATTTAAAGTTTTGGTGTTTTTTTTCCTATTTCAACCTTCATAAAAAATAGTGTATTTGTAAATAATATTACAAATTTGTATTTGTCGTAAAGAATAGACTGGCAGCTACAAAATGAGACCAAAATTTTGACAATCGGATAGAAATTGTGGGCACAGTGAACGGTCAAAGCTAGAGATCTACCAAGCCTTAAAATTAAATCGTAAAAACGCCGAATTTGCACGTTTAAGGGGAGAAAAAGCCATTTAAAGTTTTGGTGTTTTTTTTCCTATTTCAACCTTCATAAAAAATAGTGTATTTGTAAATAATATTACAAATTTGTACTTGTCGTAAAGAATAGACTGGCAGCTACAAAATGAGACCAAAATTTTGACAATCGCATAGAAGTTGTGGGCACAGTGAACTGTCAAAGCTAGAGATCTACCAAGCCTTAAAATTCAATCGTAAAACCGCCGTATTTCCACGTTTAAGGGGAGAAAAAGCCATTTAAAGTTTTGGTGTTTTTTTTCCTATTTCAACCTTCATAAAAAATAGTGTATTTGTAAATAATATTACAAATTTATACTTGTCGTAAAGAATAGACTGGCAGCTACAAAATGAGACCAAAATTTTGACAATCGGATAGAAATTGTGGGCACAGTGAACGGTCAAAGCTAGAGATCTACCAAGCCTTAAAATTAAATCGAAAAAAAGCCGAATTCGCACGTTTAAGGGGAGAAAAAGCCATTTAAAGTTTTGATGTTTTTTTTCATATATCAACCCTCATGAAAAATAGTGTATTTGTAAATAATATTACAAATTTGTACTTGTCGTAAAGAATAGACTGGCAGCTACAAAATGAGACCAAAATTTTGACAATCGGATAGAAATTGTGGGCACAGTATACGGTCAAAGCTAGAGATCTACCAAGCCTTAAAATTAAATCGTAAAAACGCCGAGTTCGCACGTTTAAGGGGAGAAAAAGCCATTTAAAGTTTTGGTGTTTTTTTTCCTATATCAAACTTCATAAAAAATAGTGTATTTGTAAATAATATTATTAATTTGTACTTGTCGTAAAGAATAGACTGGCAGCTACAAAATGAGACCAAAATTTTGACAATCGGATAGAAATTGTGGGCACAGTGAACGGTCAAAGCTGGAGATCTACCAAGCCTTAAAATTAAATCGTAAAAACGCCGAATTCGCACGTTTAAGGGGAGAAAAAGCCATTTAAAGTTTTGGTGTTTTTTTTCCTATTTCAAACTTCATAAAAATAGTGTATTTGTAAATAATATTAGCAATTTGTACTTGTCGTAAAGAATAGACTGGCAGCTACAAAATGAGACCAAAATTTTGACAATCGGATAGAAATTGTGAGCACAGTGAACGGTTAAAGCTAGAGATCTACCAAGCCTTAAATTTAAATCGTAAAAACGCCGAGTTCGCACGTTTAAGGGGAGAAAAAGCCATATAAAGTTTTGGTGTTTTTTTCCTATTTCAAACTTCATAAAAAATAGTGTATTTGTAAATGATATTACAAATTTGTACTTGTCGTAAAGAATAGACTGGCAGCTACAAAATGAGACCAAAATTTTGACAATCGGATAGAAATTGTGGGCACAGTGAACGGTCAAAACTAGAGATCTACCAAGCCTTAAAATTAAATCCTAAAAACGCCGAATTCGCACGTTTAAGGGGAGAAAAAGCCATTCAAAGTTTTGGTGTTTTTTTTCCTATATCAAACTCCATAAAAAATAGTGTATTTGTAAATAATATTACAAATTTGTACTTGTCGTAAAGAATAGACTGGCAGCTACAAAATGAGACCAAAATTTTGACCATCGGATAGAAATTGTGGGCACAGTGAACGGTCAAAGCTAGAGATCTACCAAGCCTTAAAATTAAATCGTAAAAACGCCGAATTCGCATGTTTTGAGGAAGAAAAAGCCATTGAAAGTTTTGGTGTTTTTTTTTCCTATTTCAACCTTCATAAAAAATAGTGTATTTGTAAATAATATTACAAATTTGCACTTGTCGTAAAGAATAGACTGGCAGCTACAAAATGAGACCAAAATTTTGACAATCGGATAGAAATTGTGGGCACAGTGAACGGTCAAAGCTAGAGATCTACCAAGCCTTAAAATTAAATCGTAAAAACGCCGAATTCGCACGTTTAAGGGGAGAAAAAACCATTGAAAGTTTTGGTGTTCTTTTCCTTTTTCAAACTTCATAAAAAATAGTGTATTTGTAAATAATATTACAAATTTGTACTTGTCGTAAAGAATAGACTAGCAGCTACAAAATGAAACCAAAATTTTGACAATCGGATAGAAATTGTGGGCACAGTGAACGGTCAAAGCTAGAGATCTACCAAGCCTTAAAATTAAATCGTAAAAACGCCGAATTCGCATGTTTTAGGGAAGAAAAAGCCATTTAAAGTTTTGGTGTTTTTTTTCCTATTTCAACCTTCATAAAAAATAGTGTATTTGTAAATAATATTACAAATTTGTACTTGTCGTAAAGAATAGACTGGCAGCTACAAAATGAGACCAAAATTTTGACAATCGCATAGAAACTGTGGGCACAGTGAACGGTCAAAGCTAGAGATCTACCAAGCCTTAAAATTAAATCGTAAAAACGCCGAATTCGCACGTTTAAGGGGGGAAAAAGCCATTTAAAGTTTTGGTGTTTTTTTTCCTATTTCAACCTTCATAAAAAATAGTGTATTTGTAAATAATATTACAAATTTGTACTTGTCGTAAAGAATAGACTGGCAGCTACAAAATGAGACCAAAATTTTGACAATCGGATAGAAGTTGTGGGCACAGTGAACTGTCAAAGCTAGAGATCTACCAAGCCTTAAAATTCAATCGTAAAACCGCCGAATTTGCACGTTTAAGGGGAGAAAAAGCCATTTAAAGTTTTGGTGTTTTTTTTCCTATTTCAACCTTCATAAAAAATAGTGTATTTGTAAATAATATTGCAAATTTGTACTTGTCGTAAAGAATAGACTGGCAGCTACAAAATGAGACCAAAATTTTGACAATCGGATAGAAATTGTGGGCACAGTGAACGGTCAAAGCTAGAGATCTACCAAGCCTTAAAATTAAATCGTAAAAACGCCAAATTTGCACGTTTAGGGGGAGAAAAAGCCATTTAAAGTTTTGGTGTTTTTTTTCCTATTTCAACCTTCATAAAAAATAGTGTAATTGTAAATAATATTACAAATTTGTACTTGTCCTAAAGAATAGACTGGCAGCTACAAAATGAGACCAAAGTTTTGACAATTGGATAGAAATTGTGGGCACAGTGAATGGTCAAAGCTAGAGATCTACCAAGCCTTAAAATTAAATCGTAAAAACGCCGAATTCGCACGTTTAAGGGGAGAATAAGCCATTTAAAGTTTTGGTGTTTTTTTCCTATTTCAAACTTCATAAAATATAGTGTATTTGTAAATAATATTACAAATTTGTACTTGTCGTAAAGAATAGACTGGCAGCTACAAAATGAGATCAAAATTTTGACAATCGGATAGAAATTGTAGGCACAGTGAACGGTCAAAGCTAGAGATCTACCAAGCCTTAAAATTAAATCGTGAAAACGCCGAATTCGCACGTTTAAGGGGAGAAAAAGCCATCTAAAGTTTTGGTGTTTTTTTTCCTATTTCAAACTTCATAAAAAATAGTGTATTTGTAAATAATATTACAAATTGTTACTTGTCGTAAAGAATAGACTGGCAGCTACAAAATCAGCTCAAAATTTTGACAATCGGATAGAAATTGTGGGCACAGTGAACGGTCAAAGCTAGAGATCTACCAAGCCTTAAAATTAAATCGTAAAAACGCCGGATTCGCACGTTTAAGGGGAGAAAAAGCCATTTAAAGTTTTGGTGTTTTTTTTCCTATTTCAACCTTCATAAAAAATAGTGTATTTGTAAATAATATTACAAATTTGTATTTGTCGTAAAGAATAGACTGGCGGCTACAAAATGAGACCAAAATTTTGACAATCGGATAGAAATTGTAGGCACAGTGAACGACCAAAGCTAGAGATCTACCAAGCCTTAAAATTAAATCGTAAAAACGCCGAATTCGCACGTTTAAGGGGAGAAAAAGCCATTTAAAGTTTTGGTGTTTTTTTTTCTATTTCAAACTTCATAAAAAATCGTGTATTTGTAAATAATATTACAAAATTGTACTTGTCGTAAAGAATAGACTGGCAGCTACAAAATGAGACCAAAATTTTGACAATCGGATAGAAATTGTGGGCACAGTGAACGGTCAAAGCTAGAGATCTACCAAGCCTTAAAATTAAATCGTAAAAACGCCGAATTCGCATGTTTAAGGGGAGAAAAAGCCATTTAAAGTTTTGGTGTTTTTTTTCCTATATCAACCTTCATAAAAATAGTGTATTTGTAAATAATATTACAAATTTGTACTTGTCATAAAGAATAGACTGGCAGCTACAAAATGAGACCAAAATTTTGACAATTGGATAGAAATTGTGGGCACAGTGAACGGTCAAAGCTAGAGATCTACCAAGCCTTAAAATTAAATCGTAAAAACGCCGAATTCGCACGTTTAAGGGGAGAAAAAGCCATTTAAAGTTTTGGTGTTTTTTTTCCTATATCAACCTTCATGAAAAATAGTGTATTTGTAAATAATATTACAAATTTGTACTTGTCGTAAAGAGTAGACTGGCAGCTACAAAATGAGACCAAAATTTTGACAATCGGATAGAAATTGTGGGCACAGTGAACGGTCAAAGCTAGAGATCTACCAAGCCTTAAAATTAAATCCTAAAAACGCCGAATTCGCACGTTTAAGGGGAGAAAAAGCCATTTAAAGTTTTGGTGTTTTTTTTCCTATATCAAACTCCATAAAAAATAGTGTATTTGTAAATAATATTACAAATTTGTACTTGTCGTAAAAAATAGACTAGCAGCTACAAAATGAGACCAAAATTTTGACAATCGGATAGAAATTGTGGGCACAGTGAACGGTCAAAGCTAGAGATCTACCAAGCCTTAAAATTAAATCGTAAAAACGCCGAATTCGCATGTTTTAGGGAAGAAAAAGCCATTTAAAGTTTTGGTGTTTTTTTTCCTATTTCAACCTTCATAAAAAATAGTGTCTTTGTAAATAATATTACAAATTTGTACTTGTTGTAAAGAATAGACTAGCAGCTACAAAATGAGACCAAAATTTTGACAATCGGATAGAAATTGTGGGCACAGTGAACGGTCAAAGCTAGAGATCTACCAAGCCTTAAAGTTAAATCGTAAAAACGCCGAATTCGCACGTTTAAGGGGAGAAAAAGCCATTTAAAGTTTTGGTGTTTTTTTTCCTATTTCAACCTTCATAAAAAATAGTGTATTTGTAAATAATATTACAAATTTGTACTGGTCGTAAAGAATAGACTGGCAGCTACAAAATGAGACCAAAATTTTGACAATCGGATAGAAATTGTGGGCACAGTGAACGGTCAAAGCTAGAGATCTACCAAGCCTTAAAATTAAATCGTAAAAACGCCGAATTTGCACGTTTAAGGGGAGAAAAAGCCATTTAAAGTTTTGGTGTTTTTTTTCCTATTTCAACCTTCATAAAAAATAGTGTATTTGTAAATAATATTACAAATTTGTACTTGTCGTAAAGAATAGACTGGCAGCTACAAAATGAGACCAAAATTTTGACAATCGCATAGAAGTTGTGGGCACAGTGAACTGTCAAAGCTAGAGATCTACCAAGCCTTAAAATTCAATCGTAAAACCGCCGTATTTCCACGTTTAAGGGGAGAAAAAGCCATTTAAAGTTTTGGTGTTATTTTTCCTATTTCAACCTTCATAAAAAATAGTGTATTTGTAAATAATATTACAAATTTATACTTGTCGTAAAGAATAGACTGGCAGCTACAAAATGAGACCAAAATTTTGACAATCGGATAGAAATTGTGGGCACAGTGAACGGTCAAAGCTAGAGATCTACCAAGCCTTAAAATTAAATCGAAAAAAAGCCGAATTCGCACGTTTAAGGGGAGAAAAAGCCATTTAAAGTTTTGATGTTTTTTTTCATATATCAACCCTCATGAAAAATAGTGTATTTGTAAATAATATTACAAATTTGTACTTGTCGTAAAGAATAGACTGGCAGCTACAAAATGAGGGCAAAATTTTGACAATCGGATAGAAATTGTGGGCACAGTATACGGTCAAAGCTAGAGATCTACCAAGCCTTAAAATTAAATCGTAAAAACGCCGAGTTCGCACGTTTAAGGGGAGAAAAAGCCATTTAAAGTTTTGGTGTTTTTTTCCTATTTCAAACTTCATAAAAAATAGTGTATTTGTAAATAATATTACAAATTTGTACTTGTCGTAAAGAATAGACTGGCAGCTACAAAATGAGACCAAAATTTTGACAATCGGATAGAAATTGTGGGCACAGTGAACGGTCAAAGCTGGAGATCTACCAAGCCTTAAAATTAAATCGTAAAAACGCCGAATTCGCACGTTTAAGGGGAGAAAAAGCCATTTAAAGTTTTGGTGTTTTTTTTCCTATTTCAAACTTCATAAAAATAGTGTATTTGTAAATAATATTAGAAATTTGTACTTGTCGTAAAGAATAGACTGGCAGCTACAAAATGAGACCAAAATTTTGACAATCGGATAGAAATTGTGGGCACAGTGAACGGTTAAAGCTAGAGATCTACCAAGCAATAAATTTAAATCCTTAAAAACGCCGAGTTCGCACGTTTAAGGGGAGAAAAAGCCATATAAAGTTTTGGTGTTTTTTTCCTATTTCAAACTTCATAAAAAATAGTGTATTTGTAAATAATATTACAAATTTGTACTTGTCGTAAAGAATAGACTGGCAGCTACAAAATGAGACCAAAATTTTGACAATCGGATAGAAATTGTGGGCACAGTGAACGGTCAAAACTAGAGATCTATCAAGCCTTAAAATTAAATCCTAAAAACGCCGAATTCGCACGTTTAAGGGGAGAAAAAGCCATTCAAAGTTTTGGTGTTTTTTTTCCTATATCAAACTCCATAAAAAATAGTGTATTTGTAAATAATATTACAAATTTGTACTTGTCGTAAAGAATAGACTGGCAGCTACAAAATGAGACCAAAATTTTGACCATCGGATAGAAATTGTGGGCACAGTGAACGGTCAAAGCTAGAGATCTACCAAGCCTTAAAATTAAATCGTAAAAACGCCGAATTCGCATGTTTTGAGGAAGAAAAAGCCATTGAAAGTTTTGGTGTTTTTTTTTCCTATTTCAACCTTCATAAAAAATAGTGTATTTGTAAATAATATTACAAATTTGTACTTCTCGTAAAGAATAGACTGGCAGCTACAAAATGAGACCAAAATTTTGACAATCGCATAGAAACTGTGGGCACAGTGAACGGTCAAAGCTAGAGATCTACCAAGCCTTAAAATTAAATCGTAAAAACGCCGAATTCGCACGTTTAAGGGGAGAAAAAACCATTGAAAGTTTTGGTGTTTTTTTCCTTTTTCAAACTTCATAAAAAATAGTGTATTTGTAAATAATATTACAAATTTGTACTTGTCGTAAAGAATAGACTAGCAGCTACAAAATGAGACCAAAATTTTGACAATCGGATAGAAATTGTGGGCACAGTGAACGGTCAAAGCTAGAGATCTACCAAGCCTTGAAATTAAATCGTAAAAACGCCGAATTCGCATGTTTTAGGGAAGAAAAAGCCATTTAAAGTTTTGGTGTTTTTTTTCCTATTTCAACCTTCATAAAAAATAGTGTATTTGTAAATAATATTACAAATTTGTACTTGTCATAAATGTAAAGATGCGCGTTCTTGCACGCGTTCTTGTTCCTCACTATGTGTGGATGTAGGTTTTAGTGGGATCAAGAATATTTAATCAAGTTTAAAAAAAACCTACCTAGCCAAGCGGCTGGGCCGCAGATAAAATAGCCACTACGCTACTGTTACTAAGACTGCAAATGAGTATTAAATTCCTTTGCAGTCTAGACGTAAGCGCAACGATAAGTTATTGCGTAGACAATTATAACTTCGAATTCAAACAGCGTTATCACGCAGAGAAAAGTGCAAGTTGAAAGTCAAAAGTATAACTGTATTTTCTCTAAAATTCACAACGGTATTTATATCATTTTCTAGAAGTCATGCTCTACTTAAATTATTACACATACAAAAATATTAGTTCGTAAACCTACTTAAAATATTGGTCATAAATTTTCCTAAACCCAAAACCTACTTTCAACACTTCAATTTCAAAACATAATTCTTCGTTCATTTATTATTCATAAATTTTTACTCCACGACAAGTGTCAACATCCTCATTACATTCTTCACACCTTAAACAAACCCGAAACCACTTGACCTTATTCTTGACTTGGTCAGTTCACAAGCATATGCATTCGCATTCCTTTAATTGTCTATCGAAACATAAGGACAATTTCACAGATGCGTCATTACGGCATAGCACGTCGTAATATCAGATCGCATGAATGAAAATGCATATACTTGTTTATCTTCAGCACGCGACTAGTATCGCATTACACAGAAAAGGTCTGTATGAAGAATGCAATGAACGATGCATTCGAATTCAAAATCAAGTGATCATGTTACAAAATAATTATTTGAACTTGACTTTGATTTTCATAAAATGTTTCTTATGATAAGAATTTTATGTGCGCGTTGAAATATAAGTTTGGGTTATATTTATTACAATTTGAATTGCTCGAAATAGATTCTTGCAATTAAAATTTATGTTCCTATGAAATGTATTTATACAAATATGTCAATTAGAATTTATGCTCATGTGAAATGTATTTATCTTTAAGTGAATATAAAAATATGTAGAGTTACACAACACCCTAATCCTCTAGATGAGTGTTGATATATTGAAATTTTATACAATATATTAATACGAAACTAAAAAAAAAAAAAAAAAAATTTTATATATATAGTTCACTTATACATAGAAATGCAATATGTCCCATACAATATTGTTATATGTTTTGTACAATTACACTATACGGTTCGCAATAAATTTAATTTCTTATTATTAACATTTATTGAATGATTACATTATATGGTTTTATTCTATTCTTGTGTATTGATTTTTGGAGTCCGTCTATATCAATTAAAACATTGCTATTTTCAACATTTATTACTTTATATGGACCTTTATAAGGGGGTTGGTGTTTTCTACGGTTCTCATTCTTTACTAATACAAGATCTCCAATATTTATGTGTATAGGGTTTGTACGACCTTGTTCTTTAACCCTCTTTGCTTTCAAATTTTCTATTATCTTCCTAGACTTTGAAATAGACATTTTTAATCTTACTTTGAGTTCATTAGCATAATCATCCAGATTGTAAATCTTTTCACCATCCTCAATTAAATCATTTGGAAGGTAAGGCAATTTGCCGAATACCAATTCATAAGGTGTATAATTGGTATCTATATGAGGTGTAGTGTTGTACGCAAAGGTGTAGTACGGAATCCATCTATCCCATTGCTGATCATCAGCAAAAGAATACATGTATTCATTGAGAACCCGATGGTTTCTTTCAACCGAACCTAGCGTTTGGTGATGGTATGGAGTAGAAAAAATTTGTTTTATCTTTAATAAGTTGCATATATCGCCCATAAGTCTATTGGTGAACTCAGTTCCTAAATCAGACTTAAGTATCTTAAAGTGTCCATACTTTAATATAAACTCTTCTACTAAACCTACCGCTATAGTTTTTGATTCCTTATTCTCTATTGGGAAAGCAACGACAAATTTAGTTAACTCACATTGTAGTGTTAATATGTATCGGTAATTATTCGAGATTCTTAATGGACCTACAGTATCTATTTGTACAGTCTCAAAGCTTGTTGATGGTGTATCTGTTACAACCATCCTCTCTTTTGTATGCCTTACTTGTTTGTTAGTTAGGCAAGCTGCACAATTTTTGATATGGATTTTAACCATACTGTTCATATTCTTCCAACAGTATCGTTGTTTTAGTTTTAACAATGTTTTGCGAATTCCTAGGTGTCCTCCATGAGGTGAGTTGTGATACTCCTCTATTAGCTTCTTTTGTTCAAGTTTATCTGTTATCTTGGTAGGCGGTTTGTATATCATAATTCGTAATTTCTTTTGCGTACGCGTTTTCTGTTGCAACATATTGATTATTCTTTTAAATACTGTTTTGTCTATAGACCTAAAAATACTGTCTTCACAAGATAGTGAGAGTTCATTGATGTTCTCTTGATTCGCGAATTTAAATAGTTTCTCCAGAATCGAAACGAATTTCGGATTCGGATTATCACTATTTGCCTCATCACTCTTGTTACTTTTGGTACCATTATGCATTGTTAGCTTTTCTTTGACGGAAACGGATTTCACATCAGATATATCGCTACAATGTACTTCTATAATATCTTTTGTACGTACAATATAAACATCTTTATTTTTAACTTCACTGCGCAGGATAAATCTCAGTTTCGTAATACCGGTAATGTCAGACAAACTCGTGCAATCCCAACAATAGAGTTGATCAGGTTCTACTGGAGTTTGGGTGCCCTCGTTGTTGACCACTTCTTTCTGTTTTTCTGTCTTATTCGCCATACCTCTTGTAATCGCTAATAGTTTCCTTTTCGCATTTTCATCAGTTTCTGGAGGTATCATCGCTTTCAAGGTGTCCGAATCCAACTCGATCCTTGACAATGCATCCGCATTAGTGTTCATACTACCTTTCTTATATACAATTGTGAAATCGTAATCTGATAGGTCGACACGAATTCTAGTCAGTTTTGATGAGGGATTCTTATGGGTAAACAATGATACTAGTGGTCTGTGATCGGTCACAACCACGAATTTTCGTCCGTATAGATAGGGTCTGAAAAAATTTATGCCCCAATGAATAGCTAAAAGCTCTTTTTCGATAGTCGGTTTGTTGATGTCGTGCTTAGCCAAGGATTTGCTAGCATAAGAAATTGGTAGGTCTTGGCCAATTTCTCCTTGAGATAAAACTGCGCCCAAAGCATAGTTTGAAGCATCTGTGGTTAAAATAAATGGTTTTGCGAAGTTTGGGTATTGAAGTATCGGTGGTTCTATCAGTTTCCTTTTTAAAGTCTCGTATGCTTTTTGACATTCCTCAGTCCAGACAAAAGTTACATTTTTCTTTAGCAATGCATTCAAACACTTCGCCGTCTCGGCAAAATTTGGTATAAAACGCCTGTAGTAATTGCAGAAAGCCACAAATCTGCGTACTTCATCTGCACTCTTTGGTACTGGGTAGTTTTTGATTGTATTGTTCTTAGCTGGATCAGTTCTGATTCCCTCACTGGTTATCAAATGACCCAAGTATACTACCTCTGATCTCAAAAACTGGCATTTTTCAGGATTTAATTTCAAATTATACCGACGCAACCTTTGTAGTACTTTGCAAAGATTGTCATTATGGTGTTTGATGCTACAACCGAATACAATTATGTCATCGACATACAAGAATGCCTCGTGGCTAAGGCCACTGAGAGCTATGGTTAACATCCTTTGAAAGCTGTTGGACGAAATTTTCAATCCGAATGGTAACCTCTTGAACTGATAGTGCCCATCGTTAGTGGAGAATGCTGTCAATGGTCTAGACTCTTTCTCAAGTTCAATTTGATGAAAAGAGCTAGTCATGTCCAGCGTAGAGAAATATTTTGCTCTACCAAGCCTGTCCAAGACGTCCTCAAGTCTCGTCAAAGGAAACTTGTCGTTGACTATCTTGTCATTGAGTCTTCTGAAATCTACAACCAGTCGCCATTTAGCTTTTCCGTCTGTACTCTTTTTTGGTACAACTAACAGTGGAGAATTATACGGGCTAGTTGATGGCTCGATGATATCACTGGTTTCCAGATCTCTGACTTGTTGCAGGATTTCCTCATTTTGGGATTGAGGTAATCTGTAATTCTTAATATAAACCGGACTGTTATCTACGGTTTGTAATTTCTGTTTATAGAAGTTGTTCGTTGCAAGCTTTTCTCCATCCAAATGAAATACATTTTGATATTCTTTTATGATTTTAAGCAAACTTTGCATTGCAGGTTTATCCAGACTATCCTTATTTATAACGTTCAGTAATCTCTTAAATCGATCATTGTCGAAACTTTGTTTTTCCCCTTTTAAGATGTCATAATCTTTCAATGGTTCGACTTCAACATTGAAATGCTTTATGACAATATCTTCGTCTGTTGTATTCATGATTTTAATGTGCTGTACACCTCTTACAGGTATGATTGTATTTCCTACAAATACACCTTTCTCAATCTCCGTGTTCAGCACGATACTATCCTCATCAATATCTATGTTGACCGGAACAATCATTTCGGTTCTTGCCGAAATGTTTATCTGTGAATACTGTTGTCTTCTCGTGTCCATAGGTAGTACAACTTCTTCATCATTTACGTTGAAGGTTATTGTAAATGTCTCATAATCAATTCTGCATAAATAATGGACCATCAAATCTCTGCCGATAATACCATCTGTACTTATCGGAAAATTACTGTCTACAATGTGGAATGATTCCGTTACTTTATGATTCCCAATTAATATCTCTAAGTAAGAAGTACCCAAGGACGTGGTTACCTCTTTTGTTATTCCCGTAAGTCTAATCCTATTTTTACTATCTATAGAATATTCTAAATCCTTATAGACATCGTCTTTGCATATAGACACATCCGCACCTGTATCGATTAAAAATAATAAGTATCTATCAGAGTTATAATTATAAATTCTCACAAAATTAGTACAACTATCGGTTATTCTATATATATTGTGCTCTGTGTCCAATTTTCTTATACCGGGAGGTTCTCCATGTCCTCTCCGGAACTTAGCACGTTTCCCTGGTCGCTAACAACATGGACATTTCTCCTTCTATTGTCACTATTATTATTGTTGTTGCTCCTACCATTGCGCCTATTACGCCTGTGATTATCTGATTGATTGTTGCTATTGCGATTGCTACGGTAACGATTATCCCTATCATTGTTATTATTATTGTTGTAACTTCTATTGTTATTGTCCCTATCGTTACTTCTACTGTTCCTATCATTATTCCTATTATAGTTATTGTTATGTCTATTATTCCTATCATTGCTATTCCTATTACGGTTATCGTATCTTCTCCCTTTCTTGTTGGCATTGCCACTAAAATGCATTACACTATTAGTAGCCTGTGTCTCTGCATTTTCTAATTCCTGTGCGAGTGATACAGCTTCGGTAAAACTTTTTGGTCTTGCCGAAAAAATAGTGTTCCTTAGCTGATCATTCAGCCCATTTTTGAAAACGGTTAGCGCATAGGTGTCGTTCATCTGTGCGATAACTTTCTTCTCGTTCGGAGTAGCTTGACTTCCTAACTCCTGTATTTGTAATTGGTTGAGTTCATCCACCAAGTTTAAGATTTTGTCCTTAAAAGAACTCACAGAAGATTTCTTCTGGTAAGTACTACTTAACATGGTATGAATCTGAGGTACAGTTTTATTATTCTTAAATCTTGTTCGTAATGCTGATTTTAGGGTATCGAAGGATGTAATTGAAACATTTGCCAAAGAAAGTCTGACTGTGGCACTTAATTTAACATTGACAACGAAGTCAATGAGACTAGCCCTAGCATTAGCAGACAGGGTTGTATGGAGGATTTCTAGTATTTTGAGGAAAGGGTCCAATTCCTTATACTTCCCATCAAAAACAGGGATGATCTTCATGGCTGTTTCTAAACTAAAATCGGCCATGGTGAATCTTTCTTCTAATATCTGTAAACTAGATTCTAGATCCTCACTTATAGAATCTTCTTTGATTTCTTCTATATCCGAATACCCTTGTTTGCTCAGCTGTAACCAGATTTCGCCCTCCAAAATGGATGACAGTGCTCTGAACTTTAACTTGAGATCTAAAACTTTAGAACTTTCATCTTTGCAAGTCTTGAGTATATCATTAAACTTTTCCTTTCTAATTTGCAACTCATCTAATTTAGCCTGGAGTGTCTCAAAAGTGTACAAACTCTTTGCACATTTCTTTAAATTACTCAAAACCTTTTCATTCTCAACCACCAGTTTTTCTAAAAGCTCCATAAATCATTAAATTTGAAACAAGATATCCTAAAGTCAATGGTAAATAACTCTTAATCCATAGACTCCATAAACCAAAAAAAATAGGCTAAATACTTCTAACATCAAAAACAACTCAAATTTTCAAATATTAATATTTCTATTTAGTCTTTTTACCACGTAATTCTTATTGTATCTGTGGTATACATAAAAAACTATCATTATTACTATGAATACTATGGATGTTGTCAATGATTGTTGATATTCCTCGACGAAACTGTTTCCAACGGAGCAGCTATTCCCCATTGTGCCCAATGTCTATTCGCCGGTTTGAGGTCCAAAAGTTTCCGCTGTAGTACTCTCTTCTGCTCTCCGACCGCTATTTTAATTACACGATGCAGCTCGGCTCGCTGACGCTTCAGCTTCGTTTTACGACCACCTCTTGGTCGTCGCTTCTTCGGTATAGATTCCAAAATGTCCTTCGGCTCCGTTCTTGTTTTCTTCAGGAACGGTTCAATTCGACGTGGCTTTGGTCCTCGAAGATCTGGGGTACCGATTTCAGCCGGAATGTAAGGTGGCGGTGACAAATACCGTTCTGCCACGGGTTCTGGAACGTACTCCTCTACAACTCTACAGCACCTCTCGAAAACAGCGTCGAACTCTTCTTGGTTAGCAATAAGGTCTAACGCGTCCAAATCCGGACAAGCAGGATCGCCATGTAAAGATGCGCGTTCTTGCACGCGTTCTTGTTCCTCACTATGTGTGGATGTAGGTTTTAGTGGGATCAAGAATATTTAATCAAGTTTAAAAAAAACCTACCTAGCCAAGCGGCTGGGCCGCAGATAAAATAGCGAGGACATAGTGTCCACTACGCTACTGTTACTAAGACTGCAAATGAGTATTAAATTCCTTTGCAGTCTAGACGTAAGCGCAACGATAAGTTATTGCGTAGACAATTATAACTTCGAATTCAAACAGCGTTATCACGCAGAGAAAAGTGCAAGTTGAAAGTCAAAAGTATAACTGTATTTTCTCTAAAATTCACAACGGTATTTATATCATTTTCTAGAAGTCATGCTCTACTTAAATTATTACACATACAAAAATATTAGTTCGTAAACCTACTTAAAATATTGGTCATAAATTTTCCTAAACCCAAAACCTACTTTCAACACTTCAATTTCAAAACATAATTCTTCGTTCATTTATTATTCATAAATTTTTACTCCACGACAAGTGTCAACATCCTCATTACATTCTTCACACCTTAAACAAACCCGAAACCACTTGACCTTATTCTTGACTTGGTCAGTTCACAAGCATATGCATTCGCATTCCTTTAATTGTCTATCGAAACATAAGGACAATTTCACAGATGCGTCATTACGGCATAGCACGTCGTAATATCAGATCGCATGAATGAAAATGCATATACTTGTTTATCTTCAGCACGCGACTAGTATCGCATTACACAGAAAAGGTCTGTATGAAGAATGCAATGAACGATGCATTCGAATTCAAAATCAAGTGATCATGTTACAAAATAATTATTTGAACTTGACTTTGATTTTCATAAAATGTTTCTTATGATAAGAATTTTATGTGCGCGTTGAAATATAAGTTTGGGTTATATTTATTACAATTTGAATTGCTCGAAATAGATTCTTGCAATTAAAATTTATGTTCCTATGAAATGTATTTATACAAATATGTCAATTAGAATTTATGCTCATGTGAAATGTATTTATCTTTAAGTGAATATAAAAATATGTAGAGTTACACAACATAAAGAATAGACTGGCAGCTACAAAATGAGACCAAAATTTTGACAATCGCATAGAAACTGTAGGCACAGTGAACGGTCAAAGCTAGAGATCTACCAAGCCTTAAAATTAAATCGTAAAAACGCCGAATTCGCACGTTTAAGGGGAGAAAAAGCCATTTAAAGTTTTGGTGTTTTTTTTCCTATTTCAACCTTCATAAAAAATAGTGTATTTGTAAATAATATTACAAATTTGTACTGGTCGTAAAGAATAGACTGGCAGCTACAAAATGAGACCAAAATTTTGACAATCGGATAGAAATTGTGGGCACAGTGAACGGTCAAAGCTAGAGATCTACCAAGCCTTAAAATTAAATCGTAAAAACGCCGAATTTGCACGTTTAAGGGGAGAAAAAGCCATTTAAAGTTTTGGTGTTTGTTTTCCTATTTCAACCTTCATAAAAAATAGTGTATTTGTAAATAATATTACAAATTTGTACTTGTCGTAAAGAATAGACTGGCAGCTACAAAATGAGACCAAAATTTTGACAATCGGATAGAAGTTGTGGGCACAGTGAACTGTCAAAGCTAGAGATCTACCAAGCCTTAAAATTCAATCGTAAAACCGCCGAATTTGCACGTTTAAGGGGAGAAAAAGCCATTTAAAGTTTTGGTGTTTTTTTTCCTATTTCAACCTTCATAAAAAATAGTGTATTTGTAAATAATATTACAAATTTGTACTTGTCGTAAAGAATAGACTGGCAGCTACAAAATGAGACCAAAATTTTGACAATCGGATAGAAATTGTAGGCACAGTGAACGGTCAAAGCTAGAGATCTACCAAGCCTTAAAATCAAATCGAAAAAACGCCGAATTCGCACGTTTAAGGGGAGAAAAGCCATTTAAAGTTTTGATGTTTTTTTTCCTATATCAACCCTCACGAAAAATAGTGTATTAAATAAATAATATTAGAAATTTGTATTTGTCGTAAAGAATAGACTGGCAGCTACAAAATGAGACCAAAATTTTGACAATCGGATAGAAATTGTGGGCACAGTGAACGGTCAAAGCTAGAGATCTACCAAGCCTTAAAATTAAATCGTAAAAACGCCGAGTTCGCACGTTTAAGGGGAGAAAAAGCCATTTAAAGTTTTGGTGTTTTTTTTCCTATTTCAACCTTCATAAAAAATAGTGTATTTGTAAATAATATTACGAATTTGTACTTGTCGTAAAGATTAGACTGGCAGCTACAAAATGAGACCAAAATTTTGACAATCGGATAGAAATTGTGGGCACAGTGAACGGTCAAAGCTAGAGATCTACCAAGCCTTAAAATTAAATCGTAAAAACGCCGAATTCGCATGTTTTAGGGAAGAAAAAGCCATTTAAAGTTTTGGTGTTTTTTTTCCTATTTCAACCTTCATAAAAAATAGTGTATTTGTAAATAATATTACAAATTTGTACTTGTCGTAAAGAATAGACTGGCAGCTACAAAATGAGACCAAAATTTTGACAATCGCATAGAAACTGTGGGCACAGTGAACGGTCAAAGCCAGAGATCTACCAAGCCTTAAAATTAAATCGTAAAAACGCCGAATTCGCACGTTTAAGGGGAGAACAAGCCATTTAAAGTTTTGGTGTTTTTTTTCCTATTTCAACCTTCATAAAAAAAAAATGTATTTGTAAATAATATTACAAATTTGTACTGGTCGTAAAGAATAGACTGGCAGCTACAAAATGAGATCAAAATTTTGACAATCGGATAGAAATTGTGGGCACAGTGAACGGTCAAAGCTAGAGATCTACCAAGCCTCAAAATTAAATCGTAAAAACGCCGAATTTGCACGTTTAAGGGGAGAAAAAGCCATTTAAAGTTTTGGTGTTTTTTTTCCTATTTCAACCTTCATAAAAAATAGTGTATTTGTAAATAATATTACAAATTTGTACTTGTCGTAAAGAATAGACTGGCAGCTACAAAATGAGACCAAAATTTTGACAATCGGATAGAAATTGTGGGCACAGTGAACTGTCAAAGCTAGAGATCTACCAAGCCTTAAAATTCAATCGTAAAACCGCCGAGTTTGCACGTTTAAGGGGAGAAAAAGCCATTTAAAGTTTTGGTGTTATTTTTCCTATTTCAACCTTCATAAAAAATAGTGTATTTGTAAATAATATTACAAATTTGTACTTGTCGTAAAGAATAGACTGGCAGCTACAAAATGAGTTCAAAATTTTGACAATCGGATAGAAATTGTAGGCACATTGAACGGTCAAAGCTAGAGATCTACCAAGCCTTAAAATTAAATCGAAAAAAAGCCGAATTCGCACGTTTAAGGGGAGAAAAAGCCATTTAAAGTTTTGATGTTTTTTTTCCTATATCAACCCTCATGAAAAATAGTGTATTAAATAAATAATATTACAAATTTGTACTTGTCGTAAAGAATAGACTGGCAGCTACAAAATGAGACCAAAATTTTGACAATCGGATAGAGATTGTGGGCACAGTCGGTCAAAGCTAGAGATCTACCAAGCCTTAAAATTAAATCGTAAAAACGCCGAGTTCGCACGTTTAAGGGGAGAAAAAGCCATTTAAAGCTTTGGTGTTTTTTTTCCTATTTCAACCTTCATAAAAAATAGTGTATTTGTAAATAATATTACAGATTTGTACTTGTCGTAAAGAATAGACTGGCAGCTACAAAATGAGACCAAAATTTTGACAATCGGATAGAAATTGTGGGCACAGTGAACGGTCAAAGCTAGAGATCTACCAAGCCTTAAAATTAAAGCGTAAAAACGCCGAATTCGCACGTTTAAGGGGAGAAAAAGCCATTTAAAGTTTTGGTGTTTTTTTTCCTATTTCAACCTGCATAAAAAATAGTGTATTTGTAAATAATATTACAAATTTGTACTTGTCGTAAAGAATAGACTGGCAGCTACAAAATGAGACCAAAATTTTGACAATCGGATAGAAGTTGTGGGCACAGTGAACGGTCAAAGCTAGAGATCTACCAAGCATTAAAATTCAATCGTAAAACCGCCGAATTTGCACGTTTAAGGGGAGAAAAAGCCATTTAAAGTTTTGGTGTTTTTTTTTCCTATTTCAAACTTCATAAAAAATAGTGTATTTGTAAATAATATTACAAATTTGGACTTGTCGTAAAGAATAGACTGGCAGCTACAAAATGAGTTCAAAATTTTGACAATCGGATAGAAATTGTGGGCACAGTGAACGGTCAAAGCTAGAGATCTACCAAGCCTTAAAATTAAATCGTAAAAACGCCGAATTCGCACGTTTAAGGGGAGAAAAAGCCATTTAAAGTTTTGGTGTTTTTTTTCCTATTTCAACCTTCATAAGAAATAGTGCATTTGTAAATAATATTACAAATTTGTATTTGTCGTAAAGAATAGACTACCAGCTACAAAATGAGACCAAAATTTTGACAATCGGATAGAAATTGTGGGCACAGTGAACGGTCAAAGCTAGAGATCTACCAAGCCTTAAAATTAAATCGTAAAAACGCCGAATTCGCACGTTTAAGGGGAGAAAAAGCCATTGAAAGTTTTGATGTTTTTTTTCCTATATCAACCCTCATGAAAAATAGTGTATTAAATAAATAATATTACAAATTTGTACTTGTCGTAAAAAATAGACTGGCAGCTACAAAATGAGTTCAAAATTTTGACAATCGGATAGAAATTGTGGGCACAGTGAACGGTCAAAGCTAGAGATCTACCAAGCCTTAAAATTAAATCGTAAAAACGCCGAATTCGCACGTTTAAGGGGAGAAAAAGCCATTGAAAGTTTTGATGTTTTTTTTCCTATATCAACCCTCATGAAAAATAGTGTATTAAATAAATAATATTACAAATTTGTACTTGTCGTAAAGAATAGACTGGCAGCTACAAAATGAGACCAAAATTTTGACAATCGTATAGAAATTGTGGGCACAGTGAACGGTCAAAGCTAGAGATCTACCAAGCCTTAAAATTAAATCGTAAAAACGCCGAATTCACACGTTTAAGGGGAGAAAAAGCCATTTAAAGTTTTGGTGTTTTTTTTCCTATATCAACCTTCATGAAAAATAGTGTATTTGTAAATAATATTACAAATTTGTACTTGTCGTAAAGAATAGACTGGCAGCTACAAAATGAGACCAAAATTTTGACAATCGGATAGAAATTGTGGGCACAGTGAACGGTGAAAGCTAGAGATCTACCAAGCCTTAAAATTAAATCGTAAAAACGCCGAATTCGCACGTTTAAGGGAAGAAAAAGCCATTTAAAGTTTTGGTGTTTTTTTTCCTATTTCAACCTTCATGAAAAATAGTGTATTTGTAAATAATATTATAAATTTGTACTTGTCGTAAAGAATAGACTGGCAGCTACAAAATGAGACCAAAATTTTGACAATCGTATAGAAATTGTGGGCACAGTGAACGGTCAAAGCTAGAGATCTACCAAGCCTTAAAATTAAATCGAAAAAACGCCGAATTCGCACGTTTAAGGGGAGAAAAAGCCATTTAAAGTTTTGGTGTTTTTTTTCCTATATCAGCCCTCATGAAAAATAGTGTATTAAATAAATAATATTACAAATTTGTACTTGTCGTAAAGAATAGACTGGCAGCTACAAAATGAGCTCAAAATTTTGACAATCGGATAGAAATTGTGGGCACAGTGAACGGTCAAAGCTAGAGATCTACCAAGCCGTAAAATTAAATAAAAAAAAACATCGAATTCGCACGTTTAAGGGGAGAAAAAGCCATTTAAAGTTTTGATTTTTTTTTCCTATATCAACCCTCATGAAAAATAGTGTATTTGTAAATAATATTAGAAATTTGTACTTGTCGTAAAGAATAGACTGGCAGCTACAAAATGAGACCAAAATTTTGACAATCAGATAGAAATTGTGGGCACAGTGGACGGTCAAAGCTAGAGATCTACCAAGCCTTAAAATTAAATCGTAAAAACGCCGAATTCGCACGTTTAAGGGGAGAAAAAGCCATTTAAAGTTATGGTGTTTTTTTTCCTATATCAACCTTCATGAAAAATAGTGTATTTGTAAATAATATTACAAATTTGTACTTGTCGTAAAGAATAGACTGGCAGCTACAAAATGAGACCAAAGTTTTGACAATCGGATAGAAATTGTGGGCACAGTGAACGGTCAAAGCTAGAGATCTACCAAGCCTTAAAATTAAATCGTAAAAACGCCGAATTTGCACGTTTAAGGGGAGAAAAAGCCATTTAAAGTTTTGGTGTTTTTTTTTCCTATTTCAAACTTCATAAAAAATAGTGTATTTGTAAATAATATTACAAATTTGTACTTGTCGTAAAGAATAGACTGGCAGCTACAAAATGAGTTCAAAATTTTGACAATCGGATAGAAATTGTGGGCACAGTGAACGGTCAAAGCTAGAGATCTTCCAAGCCTTAAAATTAAATCGTAAAAACGCCGAATTCGCACGTTTAAGGGGAGAAAAAGCCATTTAAAGTTTTGGTGTTTTTTTTCCTATTTCAAACTTCATAAAAAATAGTGTATTTGTAAATAATATTACAAATTTGTACTTGTCGTAAAGAATAGACTGGCAGCTACAAAATGAGACCACAATTTGACAATCGGATAGAAATCGTGGGCACACTGAACGTACAAAGCTAGAGATCTACCAAGCCTTAAAATTAAATCGTAAAAACGCCGAATTCACACGTTTAAGGGGAGAAAAAGCCATTTAAAGTTTTGGTGTTATTTTTCCTTTTTCAACCTTCATAAAAAATAGCGTATTTGTAAATAATATTACAAATTTGTACTTGTCGTAAAGAATAGACTGGCAGCTACAAAATGAGACCAAAATTTTGACAATCGGATAGAAATTGTAGGCACAGTGAACGGTCAAAGCTAGAGATCTACCAAGCCTTAAAATTAAATCGTAAAAACGCCGAATTCAGACGTTTAATGCGAGAAAAAGCCATTTAAAGTTTTGGTGTTTTTTTCTATTTCAACCTTCATAAAAAATAGTGTATTTGTAAATAATATTACAGACTTGTACTTGTCGTAAAGAATAGACTGGCAGCTACAAAATGAGACCAAAAGCACGTTTAAGGGGAGAAAAAGCCATTTAAAGTTTTGGTGTTTTTTTTCCTATTTCAAACTTCATAAAAAATAGTGTATTTGTAAATAATATTTCAAATTTGTACTTGTCGTAAAGAATAGACTGGCAGCTACAAAATGAGACCAACATTTTGACAATCGGATAGAAATTTTAGGCACAGTGAACGGTCAAAGCTAGAGATCTACCAAGCCTTAAAATTAAATCGTAAAAACGCCGAATTCAGACGTTTAATGGGAGAAAAAGCCATTTAAAGTTTTGGTGTTATTTTTCCTATTTCAAACTTCATAAAAAATAGTGTATTTGTAAATAATATTACAAATTTGTACTTGTCGTAAAGAATAGACTGGCAGCTACAAAATGAGTTCAAAATTTTGACAATCAGATAGAAATTGTGGGCACAGTGAACGGTCAAAGCTAGAGATCTTCCAAACCTTAAAATTAAATCGTAAAAACGCCGAATTCGCACGTTTAAGGGGAGAAAAAGCCATTTAAAGTTTCAAACTTCATAAAAAATAGTGTATTTGTAAATAATATTACAAATTTGTACTTGTCGTAAAGAATAGGCTGGCAGCTACAAAATGAGTTCAAAATTTTGACAATCGGATAGAAATTGTGGGCACAGTGAACGGTCAAAGCTATGGATCTACCAAGCCTTAAAATTAAATCGTAAAAACGCCGAATTCGCACGTTTAAGGGGAGAAAAAGCCATTTAAAGTTTTGGTGTTTTTTTTCCTATTTCAAACTTCATAAAAAATAGTGTATTTGTAAATAATATTACAAATTTGTACTTGTCGTAAAGAATAGACTGGCAGCTACAAAATGAGACAACAATTTGACAATCGGATAGAAATCGTGGGCACACTGAACGTACAAAGCTAGAGATCTACCAAGCCTTAAAATTAAATCGTAAAAACGCCGAATTCACACGTTTAAGGGGAGAAAAAGCCATTTAAAGTTTTGGTGTTATTTTTCCTTTTTCAACCTTCATAAAAAATAGTGTATTTGTAAATAATATTACAGACTTGTACTTGTCGTAAAGAATAGACTGGCAGCTACAAAATGAGACCAAAAGCACGTTTAAGGGGAGAAAAAGCCATTTAAAGTTTTGGTGTTTTTTTTCCTATTTCAAACTTCATAAAAAATAGTGTATTTGTAAATAATATTTCAAATTTGTACTTGTCGTAAAGAATAGACTGGCAGCTACAAAATGAGACCAACATTTTGACAATCGGATAGAAATTTTAGGCACAGTGAACGGTCAAAGCTAGAGATCTACCAAGCCTTAAAATTAAATCGTAAAAACGCCGAATTCAGACGTTTAATGGGAGAAAAAGCCATTTAAAGTTTTGGTGTTATTTTTCCTATTTCAAACTTCATAAAAAATAGTGTATTTGTAAATAATATTACAAATTTGTACTTGTCGTAAAGAATAGACTGGCAGCTACAAAATGAGTTCAAAATTTTGACAATCAGATAGAAATTGTGGGCACAGTGAACGGTCAAAGCTAGAGATCTTCCAAACCTTAAAATTAAATCGTAAAAACGCCGAATTCGCACGTTTAAGGGGAGAAAAAGCCATTTAAAGTTTCAAACTTCATAAAAAATAGTGTATTTGTAAATAATATTACAAATTTGTACTTGTCGTAAAGAATAGGCTGGCAGCTACAAAATGAGTTCAAAATTTTGACAATCGGATAGAAATTGTGGGCACAGTGAACGGTCAAAGCTAGAGATCTACCAAGCCTTAAAATTAAATCGTAAAAACGCCGAATTCGCACGTTTAAGGGGAGAAAAAGCCATTTAAAGTTTTGGTGTTTTTTTTTTTCCTATTTCAAACTTCATAAAAAATAGTGTATTTGTAAATAATATTACAAATTTGTACTTGTCGTAAAGAATAGACTGGCAGCTACAAAATGAGACAACAATTTGACAATCGGATAGAAATCGTGGGCACACTGAACGTACAAAGCTAGAGATCTACCAAGCCTTAAAATTAAATCGTAAAAACGCCGAATTCACACGTTTAAGGGGAGAAAAAGCCATTTAAAGTTTTGGTGTTATTTTTCCTTTTTCAACCTTCATCAAAAATAGCGTATTTGTAAATAATATAACAAATTTGTACTTGTCGTGAAGAATAGACTGGCAGCTACAAAATGAGACCAAAATTTTGACAATCGGATAGAAATTGTGGGCACAGTGAACGGTCAAAGCTAGAGATCTACTAAGCCTTAAAATTAAATCGTAAAAACGCCGAATTCGCACGTTTAAGGGGAGAAAAAGCCATTTAAAGTTTTGTGGTTTTTTTCCTACTTCAACCTTCATAAAAAAAAGTGTATTTGTAAATAATATTACGGGTTTGTACTTGTCGTAAAGAATAGACTGGCAGCTACAAAATGAGACCAAAATTTTGACAATCGGATAGAAATTGTAGGCACAGTGAACGGTCAAAGCTAGAGATCTACCAAGCCTTAAAATTAAATCGTAAAAACGCCGAATTCAGACGTTTAATGCGAGAAAAAGCCATTTAAAGTTTTGGTGTTATTTTTCCTATTTCAAACTTCATAAAAAGTAGTGTATTTGTAAATAATATTTCAAATTTGTACTTGTCGTAAAGAATAGACTGGCAGCTACAAAATGAGACCAAAATTTTGACAATCGGATAGAAATTGTGGGCACAGTGAACGGTCAAAGCTAGAGATCTACCAAGCCTTAAAATTAAATCGCAAAAACGCCGAATTCGCACGTTTAAGGGGAGAAAAAGCCATTTAAAGTTTTGTTGTTTTTTTTTCCTATTTCAAACTTCATAAAAAATAGTGTATTTGTAAATAATATTACAAATTTGTACTTGCCGTAAAAAATAGACTGGCAGCTACAAAATGAGACCAAAATTTTGACAATCGTATATAAATTGTGGGCACAGTGAACGGTCAAAGCTAGAGATCTACCAAGCCTTAAAATTAAATCGTAAAAACGCCGAATTCACACGTTTAAGGGGAGAAAAAGCCATTTAAAGTTTTGGTGTTTTTTTTCCTATATCAACCTTCATGAAAAATAGTGTATTAAATAAATAATATTACAAATTTGTACTTGTCGTAAAGAATAGACTGGCAGCTACAAAATGAGACCAAAATTTTGACAATCGGATAGAAATTGTGGGCACAGTGAACGGTCAAAGCTAGAGATCTACCAAGCCTTAAAATTAAATCGTAAAAACGCCGAATTCGCACGTTTAAGGGGAGAAAAAGCCATTTAAAGTTTTGGTGTTTTTTTTCCGATTTCAACCTTCATAAAAAATAGTGTATTTGTAAATAATATTACAAATTTGTACTTGTCGTAAAAAATAGACTAGCAGCTACAAAATGAGACCAAAATTTTGACAATCGGATAGAAATTGTGGGCACAGTGAACGGTCAAAGCTAGAGATCTACCAAGCCTTTAAATTAAATCGTAAAAACGCCGAATTCACACGTTTAAGGGTAGAAAAAGCCATTTAAAGTTTTGGTGTTTTTTTTCCTATTTCAAACTTCATAAAAAATAGTGTATTTGTAAATAATATTACAAATTTGTACTTGTCGTAAAGAATAGACTGGCAGCTACAAAATGAGACCAAAATTTTGACAATCGGATAGAAATTGTGGGCACAGTGAACGGTCAGAGCTAGAGATCTACCAAGCCTTAAAATTAAATCGTAAAAACGCCGAATTCGCACGTTTAAGGGGAGAAAAAGCCATTTAAAGTTTTGCTGTTTTTTTTCCTATATCAACCTTCATGAAAAAAAAGATGTATTTGTAAATAATATTACAAATTTGCACTTGTCGTAAAGAATAGACTGGCAGCTACAAAATGAGACCAAAGTTTTGACAATCGGATTGAAATTATGGGCACAAGGAACGGTCAAAGCTTGAGATCTACCAAGCCTTAAAATTAAATCGTAAAAACGCCGAATTCGCACGTTTAAGGGGAGAAAAAGCCATTTAAAGTTTTGGTGTTTTCTTTTCCTATTTCAACCTTCATAAAAAATAGTGTATTTGTAAATAATATTACAAATTTGTACTTGCCGTAAAAAATAGACTGGCAGCTACAAAATGAGACCAAAATTTTGACAATCGTATATAAATTGTGGGCACAGTGAACGGTCAAAGCTAGAGATCTACCAAGCCTTAAAATTAAATCGTAAAAACGCCGAATTCAGACGTTTAAGGGGAGAAAAAGCCATTTAAAGTTTTGGTGTTTTTTTTCCTATATCAACCTTCATGAAAAATAGTGTATTAAATAAATAATATTACAAATTTGTACTTGTCGTAAAGAATAGACTGGCAGCTACAAAATGAGACCAAAATTTTGACAATCGGATAGAAATTGTGGGCACAGTGAACGGTCAAAGCTAGAGATCTACCAAGCCTTAAAATTAAATCGTAAAAACGCCGAATTCGCACGTTTAAGGGGAGAAAAAGCCATTTAAAGTTTTGGTGTTTTTTTTCCGATTTCAACCTTCATAAAAAATAGTGTATTTGTAAATAATATTACAAATTTGTACTTGTCGTAAAAAATAGACTAGCAGCTACAAAATGAGACCAAAATTTTGACAATCGGATAGAAATTGTGGGCACAGTGAACGGTCAAAGCTAGAGATCTACCAAGCCTTTAAATTAAATCGTAAAAACGCCGAATTCACACGTTTAAGGGTAGAAAAAGCCATTTAAAGTTTTGGTGTTTTTTTTCCTATTTCAAACTTCATAAAAAATAGTGTATTTGTAAATAATATTACAAATTTGTACTTGTCGTAAAGAATAGACTGGCAGCTACAAAATGAGACCAAAATTTTGACAATCGGATAGAAATTGTGGGCACAGTGAACGGTCAGAGCTAGAGATCTACCAAGCCTTAAAATTAAATCGTAAAAACGCCGAATTCGCACGTTTAAGGGGAGAAAAAGCCATTTAAAGTTTTGCTGTTTTTTTCCTATATCAACCTTCATGAAAAAAAAGATGTATTTGTAAATAATATTACAAATTTGCACTTGTCGTAAAGAATAGACTGGCAGCTACAAAATGAGACCAAAGTTTTGACAATCGGATTGAAATTATGGGCACAAGGAACGGTCAAAGCTTGAGATCTACCAAGCCTTAAAATTAAATCGTAAAAACGCCGAATTCGCACGTTTAAGGGGAGAAAAAGCCATTTAAAGTTTTGGTGTTTTCTTTTCCTATTTCAAACTTCATAAAAAATAGTGTATTTGTAAATAATATTACAAATTTGTACTTGTCGTAAAGAATAGACTTGCAGCTACAAAATGAGCTCAAAATTTTGACAATCGGATAGAAGTTGTGGGCACAGTGAACGGTCAAAGCTAGAGATCTACCAAGCCTTAAAATTAAATCGTAAAATCGCCGAATTCGCACGTTTAAGGGGAGAAAAAGCCATTTAAAGTTTTGATATTCTTTTTCCTATTTCAACCTTCATAAAAAATAGTGTATTTGTAAATAATATTACAAATTTGTACTTGTCGTAAAGAATAGACTGGCAGCTATAAAATGAGATCAAAATTTTGACAATCGGATAGAAATTGTGGGCACAGTGAACGGCCAAAGCTAGAGATCTACCAAGCCTTAAAATTGAATCGTTAAAACGCCGAATTCGCACGTTTAAGGGGAGAAAAAGCCATTTAAAGTTTTGGTGTTTTTTTTTCCTATTTCAACCTTCATAAAAAATAGTGTATTTGTAAATAATATTACAAATTTGTACTTGTCGTAAAGAATAGACTGGCAGCTACAAAATGAGACCAAAATTTTGACAATCGGATAGAAATTGTGGGCACAGTGAACGGTCAAAGCTAGAGATCTACCAAGCCTTAAAATTAAATCGTAAAAACGCCGAATTCGCACGTTTAAGGGGAGAAAAAGCCATTTAAAGTTTTGGTGTTTTTTTTCCTATATCAACCTTCATGAAAAATAGCGTATTTGTAAATAATATTACAAATTTGTACTTGCCGTAAAGGATAGACTGGCAGCTACAAAATGAAACCAAAATTTTGACAATCGAATAGAAATTGTGGGCACAGTGAACGGTCAAAGCTAGAGATCTACCAAGCCTTAAAATTAAATCGTAAAAACGCCGAATTCACACGTTTAAGGGGAGAAAAAGCCATTTAAAGTTTTGGTGTTTTTTTTCCTATTTCAACCTTCATAAACAATAGTGTATTTGTAAATAATATTACAAATTTGTACTTGTCGTAAAGAATAGACTTGCAGCTACAAAATGAGCTCAAAATTTTGACAATCGGATAGAAGTTGTGGGCACAGTGAACGGTCAAAGCTAGAGATCTACCAAGCCTTAAAATTAAATCGTAAAATCGCCGAATTCGCACGTTTAAGAGGAGAAAAAGCCATTTAAAGTTTTGATGTTCTTTTTCCTATTTCAACCTTCATAAAAAATAGTGTATTTGTAAATAATATTACAAATTTGTACTTGTCGTAAAGAATAGACTGGCAGCTATAAAATGAGATCAAAATTTTGACAATCGGATAGAAATTGTGGGCACAGTGAACGGCCAAAGCTAGAGACCTACCAAGCCTTAAAATTGAATCGTTAAAACGCCGAATTCGCACGTTTAAGGGGAGAAAAAGCCATTTAAAGTTTTGGTGTTGTTTTTCCTATTTCAACCTTCATAAAAAATAGTGTATTTGTAAATAATATTACAAATTTGTACTTGTCGTAAAGAATAGACTGGCAGCTACAAAATGAGATCAAAATTTTGACAATCGGATAGAAATTGTGGGCACAGTGAACGGTCAAAGCTAGAGATCTACCAAGCCTTAAAATTAAATCGTAAAAACGCCGAATTCGCACGTTTAAGGGGAGAAAAAGCCATTTAAAGTTTTGTTGTTTTTTTTCCTATATCAACCTTCATGAAAAATAGCGTATTTGTAAATAATATTACAAATTTGTACTTGTCGTAAAGAATAGACTGGCAGCTACAAAATGAGACCAAAATTTTGACAATCGGATAGAAATTGTGGGCACAGTGAACGGTCAAAGCTAGAGATCTACCAAGCACGTTTAAGGGGAGAAAAAGCCATTTAAAGTTTTGGTGTTTTTTTTCCTATTTCAACCTTCATAAAAAATAGTGTATTTGTAAATAATATTACAAATTTGTACTTGTCGTAAAGAATAGACTGGCAGCTACAAAATGAGACATGATATTACAAATTTGTACTTGTCGTAAAGAATAGAGCGGCAGCTACAAAATGAGACCAAAGTTTTGACAATCGGATAGAAATTGTGGGCACAGTGAACGGTCAAAGCTAGAGATCTACCAAGCCTTAAAATTAAATCGTAAAAACGCCGAATTTGCACGTTTAAGGGGAGAAAAAGCCATTTAAAGTTTTGGTGTTTTTTTTTCCTATTTCAAACTTCATAAAAAATAGTGTATTTGTAAATAATATTACAAATTTGTACTTGTCGTAAAGAATAGACTGGCAGCTACAAAATGAGACCACAATTTGACAATCGGATAGAAATCGTGGGCACACTGAACGTACAAACCTAGAGATCTACCAAGCCTTAAAATTAAATCGTAAAAACGCCGAATTCACACGTTTAAGGGGAGAAAAAGCCATTTTAAAGTTTTGGTGTTATTTTTCCTTTTTCAACCTTCATAAAAAATAGCGTATTTGTAAATAATATTACAAATTTGTACTTGTCGTAAAGAATAGACTGGCAGCTACAAAATGAGACCAAATTTTGACAATCGGATAGAAATTGTAGGCACAGTGAACGGTCAAAGCTAGAGATCTACCAAGCCTTAAAATTAAATCGTAAAACGCCGAATTCAGACGTTTAATGCGAGAAAAAGCCATTTAAAGTTTTGGTGTTTTTTTTCTATTTCAACCTTCATAAAAAATAGTGTATTTGTAAATAATATTACAGACTTGTACTTGTCGTAAAGAATAGACTGGCAGCTACAAAATGAGACCAAAAGCACGTTTAAGGGGAGAAAAAGCCATTTAAAGTTTTGGTGTTTTTTTTCCTATTTCAAACTTCATAAAAAATAGTGTATTTGTAAATAATATTTCAAATTTGTACTTGTCGTAAAGAATAGACTGGCAGCTACAAAATGAGACCAAAATTTTGACAATCGGATAGAAATTTTAGGCACAGTGAACGGTCAAAGCTAGAGATCTACCAAGCCTTAAAATTAAATCGTAAAAACGCCGAATTCAGACGTTTAATGGGAGAAAAAGCCATTTAAAGTTTTGGTGTTATTTTTCCTATTTCAAACTTCATAAAAAAATAGTGTATTTGTAAATAATATTACAAATTTGTACTTGTCGTAAAGAATAGACTGGCAGCTACAAAATGAGTTCAAAATTTTGACAATCAGATAGAAATTGTGGGCACAGTGAACGGTCAAAAGCTAGAGATCTTCCAAACCTTAAAATTAAATCGTAAAAACGCCGAATTCGCACGTTTAAGGGGAGAAAAAGCCATTTAAAGTTTCAAACTTCATAAAAATAGTGTATTTGTAAATAATATTACAAATTTGTACTTGTCGTAAAGAATAGGCTGGCAGCTACAAAATGAGTTCAAAATTTTGACAATCGGATAGAAATTGTGGGCACAGTGAACGGTCAAAGCTAGAGATCTACCAAGCCTTAAAATTAAATCGTAAAAACGCCGAATTCGCACGTTTAAGGGGAGAAAGCCATTTAAAGTTTTGGTGTTTTTTTTCCTATTTCAAACTTCATAAAAAATAGTGTATTTGTAAATAATATTACAAATTTGTACTTGTCGTAAAGAATAGACTGGCAGCTACAAAATGAGACAACAATTTGACAATCGGATAGAAATCGTGGGCACACTGAACGTACAAAGCTAGAGATCTACCAAGCCTTAAAATTAAATCGTAAAAACGCCGAATTCACACGTTTAAGGGGAGAAAAAGCCATTTAAAGTTTTGGTGTTATTTTTCCTTTTTCAACCTTCATCAAAAATAGCGTATTTGTAAATAATATAACAAATTTGTACTTGTCGTGAAGAATAGACTGGCAGCTACAAAATGAGACCAAAATTTTGACAATCGGATAGAAATTGTGGGCACAGTGAACGGTCAAAGCTAGAGATCTACTAAGCCTTAAAATTAAATCGAAAAAACGCCGAATTCGCACGTTTAAGGGGAGAAAAAGCCATTTAAAGTTTTGTGGTTTTTTTCCTACTTCAACCTTCATAAAAAAAAGTGTATTTGTAAATAATATTACTGGTTTGTACTTGTCGTAAAGAATAGACTGGCAGCTACAAAATGAGACCAAAATTTTGACAATCGGATAGAAATTGTAGGCACAGTGAACGGTCAAAGCTAGAGATCTACCAAGCCTTAAAATTAAATCGTAAAAACGCCGAATTCAGACGTTTAATGCGAGAAAAAGCCATTTAAAGTTTTGGTGTTATTTTTCCTATTTCAAACTTCATAAAAAATAGTGTATTTGTAAATAATATTTCAAATTTGTACTTGTCGTAAAGAATAGACTGGCAGCTACAAAATGAGACCAAAATTTTGACAATCGGATAGAAATTGTGGGCACAGTGAACGGTCAAAGCTAGAGATCTACCAAGCCTTAAAATTAAATCGCAAAAACGCCGATTCGCACGTTTAAGGGAGAAAAAGCCATTTAAAGTTTTGTTGTTTTTTTTTCCTATTTCAAACTTCATAAAAAATAGTGTATTTGTAAATAATATTACAAATTTGTACTTGCCGTAAAAAATAGACTGGCAGCTACAAAATGAGACCAAAATTTTTGACAATCGTATATAAATTGTGGGCACAGTGAACGGTCAAAGCTAGAGATCTACCAAGCCTTAAAATAAAATCGTAAAAACGCCGAATTCACACGTTTAAGGGGAGAAAAAGCCATTTTAAAGTTTTGGTGTTTTTTTTCCTATATCAACCTTCATGAAAAATAGTGTATTAAATAAATAATATTACAAATTTGTACTTGTCGTAAAGAATAGACTGGCAGCTACAAAATGAGACCAACATTTTGACAATCGGATAGAAATTGTGGGCACAGTGAACGGTCAAAGCTAGAGATCTACCAAGCCTTAAAATTAATCGTAAAAACGCCGAATTCGCACGTTTAAGGGGAGAAAAAGCCATTTAAAGTTTTGGTGTTTTTTTTCCTATTTCAACCTTCATAAAAATAGTGTATTTGTAAATAATATTACAAATTTGTACTTGTCGTAAAAAATAGACTAGCAGCTACAAAATGAGACCAAAATTTTGACAATCGGATAGAAATTGTGGGCACAGTGAACGGTCAAAGCTAGAGATCTACCAAGCCTTTAAATTAAATCGTAAAAACGCCGAATTCACACGTTTAAGGGTAGAAAAAGCCATTTAAAGTTTTGGTGTTTTTTTTCCTATTTCAAACTTCATAAAAAATAGTGTATTTGTAAATAATATTACAAATTTGTACTTGTCGTAAAGAATAGACTGGCAGCTACAAAATGAGACCAAAATTTTGACAATCGGATAGAAATTGTGGGCACAGTGAACGGTCAGAGCTAGAGATCTACCAAGCCTTAAAATTAAATCGTAAAAACGCCGAATTCGCACGTTTAAGGGGAGAAAAAGCCATTTAAAGTTTTGCTGTTTTTTTTTCCTATATCAACCTTCATGAAAAAAAAGATGTATTTGTAAATAATATTACAAATTTGCACTTGTCGTAAAGAATAGACTGGCAGCTACAAAATGAGACCAAAGTTTTGACAATCGGATTGAAATTATGGGCACAAGGAACGGTCAAAGCTTGAGATCTACCAAGCCTTAAAATTAAATCGTAAAAACGCCGAATTCGCACGTTTAAGGGGAGAAAAAGCCATTTAAAGTTTTGGTGTTTTCTTTTCCTATTTCAAACTTCATAAAAATAGTGTATTTGTAAATAATATTACAAATTTGTACTTGTCGTAAAGAATAGACTTGCAGCTACAAAATTAGCTCAAAATTTTGACAATGGGATAGAAGTTGTGGGCACAGTGAACGGTCAAAGCTAGAGATCTACCAAGCCTTAAAATTAAATCGTAAAATCGCCGAATTCGCACGTTTAAGAGGAGAAAAAGCCATTTAAAGTTTTGATGTTCTTTTTCCTATTTCAACCTTCATAAAAAATAGTGTATTTGTAAATAATATTACAAATTTGTACTTGTCGTAAAGAATAGACTGGCAGCTACAAAATGAGCTCAAAATATTGACAATCGGATAGAAATTGTGGGCACAGTGAACGGCCAAAGCTAGAGATCTACCAAGCCTTAAAATTGAATCGTTAAAACGCCGAATTCGCACGTTTAAGGGGAGAAAAAGCCATTTAAAGTTTTGGTGTTTTTTTTCCTATTTCAACCTTCATAAAAAAAAGTGTATTTGTAAATAATATTACAAATTTGTACTTGTCGTAAAGAATAGACTGGCAGCTACAAAATGAGACCAAAATTTTGACATCGGATAGAAATTGTGGGCACAGTGAACGGTCAAAGCTAGAGATCTACCAAGCCTTAAAATTAAATCGTAAAAACGCCGAATTCGCACGTTTAAGGGGAGAAAAAGCCATTTAAAGTTTTGGTGTTTTTTTTCCTATATCAACCTTCATGAAAAATAGCGTATTTGTAAATAATATTACAAATTTGTACTTGTCGTAAAGGATAGACTGGCAGCTACAAAATGAGACCAAAATTTTGACAATCGAATAGAAATTGTGGGCACAGTGAACGGTCAAAGCTAGAGATCTACCAAGCCTTAAAATTAAATCGTAAAAACGCCGAATTCGCACGTTTAAGGG